>JAAIJJ010002584.1:0-15859 GCA_020976545.1 Fusarium sp. Barmshour
TTAAAGTTTGAAGTCCTAAACTTAAATCGTAGGACTTTCATCTAGGACTTTCTAGGACTCAAGTCCTAGAAGGAACCAGTCGAAGATATAAGGTCTCAATAGTCCTTCGATTGCGACAGAGTCAAGAAATATACACGATTCACCTTAATATCTGACACCAGCCTACCTGCGGAGGTTTGGTTCAAAGTGGCCGTGATTCTTCTGTTGGTTCTTCAATCCTTCCAACTGCTGTTATATCTATGTTATCCTAAGCTCTAGGTTGAGTTCTGGGTTATCCGACGTCGTTGAGGTGTCGCAAGTGCGTGCATATCAAAATGGACGAATTGAGAATGTCTCCCTGTAACTTATTTTCGAGTTTATTCATCAGTCAGACAAAAAACAAAATAAGATCTTTTTCAGTCTTCTCCAGGTTTCAGACCACCATTGCAGGGCCATCAGGGTTGTATACCCTTGCCACACTCCAGATTGGCAAATCCCCTTCACGCATATGCACGGCAAGCATGTCGTGCTTTTGTCGCAAAGAAGAAGCATGCCTCACGAGTTCAGAGACTTGTAGCAGTCCCCTGGAAATGGTGATGTCACACAAGATCGTAAAGCAAGGTTCCAGAGTCGCAACAAATAGAGAAATGTTTTGATAGCTATGCTCGTGATATGTGAGTTGATGTATGAGATACTTACCCGGTGAGAGACGTTCGACAATCCAATGATGGTGACAAAGTCTTTTCCTGATTCTTGGAGAAACTTGCTCAAATGTTGAGGGCTCAAACATGATGACACTTCCTCTTCTAGTGCCCGGAAATGTCAGCGATATCTACGAACAAATTGATTAGCTATGCTTGCCGGAAGCATTATTGCTGTCCTTAAATGACCATAGCAGGTAAATTGCGGTATCTCATCGCCCTTCATCAAAGCCCATACGATGGCCATTCGACCAACATGGTGACTGACGAAAAAAAGTAATCTCCACCGGCTTTCTCGAATTGCCCGCTGCTAGTAGTTGAAACCCATTAGCAAGCCGCGAAAACTTTCGCTCAGTAGTGAAGCTAGTCTGACGTCAACAGATAATAGATAAACCCAGACTGTACAGGACCATCCATGGTTGCAGTGGTGCGCTGTCTGGCACTTGCGACGTCTTGTCTCTTGCTGCGAAAGTCTTCGTATGGATGGAGAAGCAGATCCGGGATGGAAAACAGCTCGTTTCAAAGGCCGGTCAAATATAGATGTCATAGCTGCTTGAGGGTCTTATAGTGGTCGGCCATGCGAGTAAAGGTGAGTTTCTTGGACAGCATCGATGATGAAGCGCACTTTCTACCTTCCCCATTTCAATGGGCTCCAACAACCTTCCACAGAGCTTTGTCCACAAAGCTAACTTCAATAAAGTGCAAGTAGACCATGCTTCCAAAATTCAATCGTCTCCGAACGCACAGCAACCTTTCCGACACCGAGAACCATAACGAGGAGGGCGAGTGTGAGTAGCCCACTCTGGGACCCATCACCGCTATCGCTGTCTTGGTCGTCACCACCGTCCTCGTTACTCTCTGCGCCGAGTATCTTGTTGACAGCACTAATAGCCTTGTCACCACTTCGGGAATCAGCCGAGGTTTCATTGGTCTGATCTTGATTCCTAGCGTTGGCAGTGTCGCAGAGCACGTCACCGCCGTTGCTGTTGCGCTCCGTGACAAGATGGACCTCGCCATGGGTGTTGCCGTTGGCTCTTCGATCCAGATTGCCCTCCTGGTTGCTCCTTCTCTTGTCATTGTTGGCTGGATCATTAATGCTGAGATGACTCTTCACTTGGAGAGAGACATGTAAGTTTGACAGCTCCAACCGTCTATTCTGACAACTAACTTATAGTCTAAACTGTCGCTTTCGCAGCATCTGTCCTCGTCATCACATACACCATTCAGGACGGCAAGTCCAACTATCTGGAGGGTGTTATGCTTATGGGTCTTTACATTATCATCGCCTTGGCCTTCTATGCCACTCCTTCTGATATTATGGACGCCAGCAAATAAGGTTTGGTGCCAGCCTTGGTGTCCTGAGGCTGACTAAGTCATGTTTCTGAATAGAATTGTCTATTTCACTGTGAACTCTTCAATGAAGAAGCTTGGTCTATAAAATTATGAGTCCTGTTCCCAATTGACGTCTTTCAATGCATCGCGAAGCTGCAATGGAATTACTTCCTGTTGACTGCCACTTCACTTCAAATGTAACAGTGCATTCCAAGCACAACGGTACAGCCCTTGACAATATGCTGTAGTTAACGCAACGCCACTATTGAAAGCCCTATATCCCCTTTTCTTGATTTTCCTCCTGGGGGCGGTGGTTATCCAGCTCAGACTCATATCGTGATCTGACCGCAACTCCTCCCATTCAGCTTTGTCCGCTGGCTTTGCCCTCGCCGTACTGGAGAAGCCCCTAGTTTCTGACCATGTCGACCACTTCGAGTTGCCTTCGTGTATGGATCACGAGACCTGGGGTGCCGTGGAGTAAATATCGCAAGGCCGCGCTGTACAGATGACTGCCTAGCTCGAGAATGGTATGGATTCGGGGTATAGTTTGAAGAATTCGGTGTCCTCGAACATTCGAGTACCGGTGCATGTGACGAATAGCGCCTGTACGGCCTGCTAATACGATGATTGTCGAACAATAAAAGCAACACAGATCTAGGATCGAATGTGACTGTCGCCATCGTGTATTGATGAAAGAAAATGTTCGACACAAATTACGGAGGATGGTGAGAATGGGATGTAAGAAACACGAAAACATACGTCTTCCGACTTCTCTAGATATAAGTACTACTCGTGCTACGCGTAAGCGCCCGGCCTAGCAATCAAAGCCACACAACCGCTAGTTCCAGCGGTACTACTGCCGAGACTAGGTATCTAAATATACACCTGAAACGCCAGAGCCTTTGTTAGTGTGCCCCCTTTACGAAGGATACAGGGTAAGAACTGCTTAATTGCTCAATAAATAGGGACCTGTTAGAGCTCAGACCACGCTACACGCATTTATCCCTCACTTCTATTAACCTCTGTTTCCTTGCCATTGGCCTCTAGATGCGGCGTTAAATCTGATTTCATCCCAATCATTTCGCTTAGGGTAGTTCAGGACACGGGCTATCGCGGAATCTGGCTGCTGCAGATGACGACTCCCCGCTAGCAGCGACAGAAACGGGAACACAAAGGTGCAGGTCCGGGTCGATCACTCATGGGAGATCAGCTCATACTAAGCGCCCGCCTACGTTCAACGGGTTAGGCTATTGCCGGATCGTTGAAAACCCTTGGGCAGGGGGGCATCTCCAGCAAGGCTGACTACCAATGAAAGTTGGACTTTAAGGGCTGATAATTTAGCAGAGAAATATTAAAAGTAAATACTGTCATAGTGACAAGATCCGAGGAGTTTCTCAGTTGGCAAATCGATTTTAAATCACATACAACGGCGGTTTACGCTTATTTCATGACCCGCTCTATGGACCATGAAACCAACATAGCGCTATCAGTGCTACTGTCGATATCTTCTTGAATCGGGGCCGAGCATCTAGAGTGAACGTGGGCCGCATTTTTGCCAAGAGACTGTGTCTATGATTTCTATGCCTTACTAAGAAATAGAGCTTGAAGTAGTTCTCTGTGTTCCTCAGCAGTAAAATGAGTCGCACCTGGTATGTAGTAAAGCATGAACTTGGTCTTTATAGTCACTTTAGACACTCTGTATGCTCTGAAACGGATATAAGTTAGGTTCTTCTCTCCATTAACTGAGGATTGTGCTCATATGCAAACAGAGCTATCAAAGGCTTGACCTGCCCTCTAATACTCTGCTGGGTGTCAAAGCTCGTTTCCATCATAGCAATACTTCGCCCTTTGTTAATGAATGAAAAATATCCTTGACATGGGACATGTCTAACTGCCTGACTCCGTCCAGGTCAAACATAGGAATTCCCTCGTGGGATGGCACGAACAAAAGTGTACCACTCTCTTGTTCGTCGATCTTGATATGACCCTGCTTCGCGCCCATGTTCCCCGGAACAAGGGCACATAAGATTGATGTCAAGTCTGGCATACTGAAAAATTTGTCCGAATATTGTCCTTCTATCGATACCTGGTTTGTGACAATCTTGACTGGTTCTTGGTGGCAGTTGAAACCAAGAATCCGCTTCTCCATACACTGACCTCCCGCATGCTTCAGGCCCAGGGCTGAGTATTCTATGCTTTGCACTGTATGCGAAGGTACGACGGTGAATTCTGCGAACTCTGCATGTCGGCTGAGAACGATCTTGGCTGCTTGTTGGTTGAGGGCGATATTGAATTGATCAGAGAAACGATTCGCTGATATGTCGCAGGTACCCTAATAACGTTAGTCTTCTGTCAACAAGTATTGTGAAACCAAACTTACCACCTGTAAGTGGCACCTCACCCTATTGCCTACACCTCTATCGAGAAACTGGCGTAGGATCCTCAACGAGGAACCCCCGAAGAATCGAACGCTTTTTGCATTCTGAATCTGACTTACGAGATTGCCCAGAACAAGTGGTTCCACAGTTGTATTTGAGGTGCATGTGTTGTTCTCAAGTCGCCTGATACACATGTCATACCAGTCCCGCATCTTAACGGCTCGACTGTCGGAATCACCCACTTCTCCCAGGATGCTGTTGTATGCCCTTACTTCTTGTGCGCTCCGGCTGGGAAGTTCTTCATGGTGATGCATGTGAAGATTCACTGGGTTTTCGACGTCTGACAAAGACTCATAGTCCACGAGAACTTCATTCTGGCCATTGTTGGACCACTCGGCAAGACAGGACGCCAGGTCGAGTGCACTTAGACGTGCATGCAATACAGCATCTTCGACTGGGCCGTACTTGGCCTTTACTGCCTTCTCAAGCTATTTTCATGGTCAGCGCTGGTGGTTTCCAGCTTTGAGAGGAAAGCTTACAATCTCACGGTCGCCGAGCGTCAGATCTGGAATAACATCAATGTCTTCCTTCTTGAGAGATCCGTTCAAAAGGCATTTGGAAAGGTCTTTCTGGGATGGAAAGTACTGAGATATTAAATCTTTGCACCTGTCCATGTCAGCCTTTGCCATAGATAGTCCGAAGCGGACCTGGCGAGGCTCTAGAATCCAAAGAACGCGGGTATTTGATCTTTGGTATGTGGCGTTGAATAAGGCACTAGCCGCGGCCAAGTTGTCTGAGTCAATGCTGTCATTGTAATAAATGACGAGATCCATGATGAATAGGTTTGCGGATAGGAATACTGATGTTCGACACGCGATGGTGCTGAAAGGTGATGAGGAGGTAGAGAGATGTAAAAGGATGGTCAGATTGAGAATATTATATCTTGTGGATTAGTTGGCCTCGAGGATGCCTTGAGAGCTGGTGGGCTGTGCAATGTGGGTACCTACATTGCGCTGGAGCAAGCCCCGCGAGGCGCCTAACGAATAAGTGTTGCCAGACTAATCGTGAGTCAGTCTGCCCAGTTACACAAATTCACAGATGCTGCATCCCTGTGACTAGCAGTGGCACGCTGAGCTATTACTGTGGGTGAGGCGAAGTAAATTGTTTGGGGCTTTGTTGCACTGCCTTGTTCTGAGATGAGAGAGCTGTGTCTGATGAAGAAGTGGGCGTGATAACTAGAGCCACCCTCAGCCTGCCCTGCCTGACCTAACGAGGTTCTCTTCAGATATAAGTACAGCTATTATCAATTCCGCTTACTATTTTCCCTCCACTTCTTATTCACGATAAGCCCCAATCGGTCCACTGGTTCTTATTCCCAGTCTCTCTCACTGTCATTATCTGCCAGTCTGTTTCAATCCCCTCATTGATCTACCCTACAACTCTCTTTCCACTCAAACTCTTACATACAGCTGGCGAGCGAATCCTGCATGATTGTGAGATGTCAACACCTTTGTCGACCTGTCAGCAATCATATAGGTCGTTCTCACGTGTTGAAGGTTGAAGTATTATATTTCCGTGCGCTGAATTTCGTATGCATTTACAGTGTATAGACATGTGACGAGTGCCTCGTTGTACTTGCTGAGAACTGTTTCTCTTACATCCCGTGAGTCAGTATACGACAGCAGCGGCATCATCTGCGGCATCATAGCGCGCTTCAACATTTTCTAATCTAAAGCATGATTCTTAATTCTTGAAAGATAACAGAACAAATACATCATTACCCTATCGTAGCGTGTTCCTCCACCGAAATGCTGTTTGCTTCAAAGAGCTTTTAGACCATAGACGAAATGTCAGGTCGTATGTTCATTGGCAGGTAGTTCAGGCTTGCAGTTTGTTCAAGTCAATTATTTAGCTTCATCACTGGTTCTTATGTTCAAGTTTTCCGGTATATCCACTTATGATGACCATGGGTTGTTGATCGGATTAGCCTTGCCGTCTGTTAAATTGTGTGGGATCTTTTCTGTATACCGTTCTTGATAAATGTAGATCCTTCTGTCCTCACAATCCCGCACAGTCCGAGGACCCAGAAAGTCCTCCGTATCTCCCATCTTCTTGACCCGCCACACTAATGATGCTGCGAGTCGATACAGAGCTCACTGCAACATACAAACTCTCTTCACTCCATCCTCAAAACCGTAGGGATGAACAACGTAGATTTCTTTGCCATTTTTGGAGCTCAGGAATACAGTTGTGATATCACACTGTTGAAGAATGGCGAAAATTACCAACAAGGCATGATCTGAAACATGCCTCACCGCATCTTGTAGTTGTAACACTTGCGTGCTTCTCTCCAGGACTTGGGAATGGAGTCATCAACGGTTTTCTTCACTGCCACTGTCGTAAAGCAGAAGCATGCAGGTCTCGGTACGCAGTAGTAGCAATAGCTATTCCTGTCGACCAACTCAGTCTCGGAGGTTAGCGGTCCTTGTCTTGTTTCTCAATCGCCTACCGTCCGACGTCCACGTACTCCTTGTGGTCTTTAGGGGTTCGCGATGCGTTTCCAAGATTGTTACCAGCTGTAGCTTCCGTCTCGCCTTCAGGCACAACAGGTCACAAACGACGTTTTATGTATCGAATCCTCCAAGTCCTCCGGCGCTACATCTCAAACAATCGAGCCGAAAGTAGCAGTAACGCGTATACGGTCATGAAGGTATGAAGCAGGGTCGGTCTCTGTACAGAGAGTATATAGAAGGAACGCACCAAGAAGATAACATCGACAGATCACTTGTTCGCTTCGAAAGACAAAATTTTAGGGAAGGGTTTACTCTGCTAAGTCATTGTGAACTAACTTTCCTGGGTAGCATTGACCTCAATCATGGCCCGACTACCGTTCTGCGAACAGGGTCGGTACTTGATATCAGGAACAACAAGGCTAAGTATTCGACCGGTTGTTCCGGTAGTAAAGATGTGCCCGGCTGCATGAGGATCCATTGCCCAGCTTCCCATCGATGTCTCCATTTTCTATCATGCACAGCGGGATCCAGCGAAACCTGGGATTCAGCGACAGTTGAGTCAATTACAGGTATAAGAACCTGGACTTGGTTATCCGGAGTGGGGAGACGTCCTTCATCGTGATGTACTGCATATCGTTTACTGAGGCGATGGTCCCCTTTGTTAAGAAGGTTTTGGCTGGTCTGATGGGTGAGTAGATTATCAGAGGCAAAGACGAATAAATCTTACCAAGATTTCCCACAATACACCTGTTAGACGATCTTTGTCGTCTGGCCATTGGCAGCAATGCATCTGGGTGCTCGGTGGAACATACAGTGGTAGCATGGGGTTATACCCACGAAGTTTTGTCGCCAGTTCTGGTATGTCCGATAGCAGACTCTGGGGTATGTTCAAGACTTCAATGGGCCGTGATGGAAGGCGAGGAAGCATGTTTAGGCCTTGCAATGCCCTCTCGAAGATGCGATATTCAGCCGGACTATGGATCGTGGTGCCAAAAGCATTCTGGATACTGGTAAGGCTGTGGAGAATTGTTAGTCGTCGAAATAAACATGCTATGTAGATCCTACCTGAGTTCTGGGAACAAACGGTGGACCAGGAAGGGAATGGAAAGTAGCAGGGATCCTTGAATCTCGACAGGAGGTTTCTGGATCGAGAGGTAAGTAACAAATCTTTCTTGGTTGGGTCCGTAAAGACGCAGGTGTGATATTTGTATCGGTACTAAGGCATGCATTGTTAGGAAGAGAATAATAAGAAGTGTTTGCTTTTTTTTCTTCCCCCGACTTCCTTCTCGTATCTGACATGAAAGCAATAAAGGACAGAACTTACTGTAAAGGACAAGTTCGAAAGCGCGGTGCAAGAGGCCCTTCAAAAATAAGTCATCGAGGACTTTGACGAACATCACCACTGCCTTCATGTATATGTCTAACATCTCCTCCTTAAGTTCTTCATTGCCCAGGCACTTTCGAAGTTCAGTGTATACCGCTTCCCTATGGGAGGAACCGCCACGAAGGATCACGTAACGACTTGCTAGGTAGACAGTCTTGTAAAGCTGAGACTTCTTTTCACCATCAAGGAGATCTTCTAATGTCTTCACCATATCCGCCGGGGTGCTGAAGGCATGCTTATGTCTCGCTAAGCGCCAGTCCTTCTCGTCCTTTGGCACAGCCTCGGCAAGTTTGATCCAGGTAGCTTCATGGGTGCGTTGACGGGCACGGTCATGGCCAGGGACCAGCTTGGGATCAAACTTACTAAAGAATCCCACGGGTGGGTTCCCGCAGCCCCGGTGGATTGATGAGCCGCTCATGTTATAGCATTGCGTGGATGTTTGAGGTGGTTGTCTAAGTCGGGGGCGTGGAGGAAAAATGCCTCATTTCCAAGTTGAGAAGCCAAATCAATACCCCACCTGCTGCCAGGAGCCATGCTTCAAATTAGGAACTCAATCTGGAAGTCACCAATCAAATCCCTGTCGACAACGACAATACGCATCAGAAAGTCAATGTGGAAGTCGCCAATCAAAGACCCTACTGTCAGCCGCTAAATGTTGGTAGAAGCGCTCAATCTAACCATTTTGCAAGGGTCACCTTGTCGGAGATGGTCAAGATATGACGGTCGACCCGGGGGGGCTGTGTTTCCACTCTCCGACATCACATCAACACTAGATCAACACAGCCATCAAAGGGTTGAAGCGACTTCAAAGGAGTTCACGACTTAGCGAGCCGGCCACTAGGTGATGGCACATCAGACCTCTCCCATAATGCAAACGTCTCTGTAATAAAATCTTTCTTCTGTGGTTACTCCTTCCAGTGCCTACGTAGTCTGATGGGCTAAATCATACGACTGTTTGATCGTCTGAGCCAAGAGCCAATCGGATACATCTATCGCACAAGGATTTCCTAGATGGCTCCTCGCTATAGCTCCTCAGTCCCAGTCGATGAGAAGCATTTTGGTCCAGGGGCGGGTTCTCGTAATAGATGCGACCAACCGTAACACCAGGGCAACTTCAAGACATTCTACACTAGCCAATAAGGGGTACTTCCAGCCGAAACTCGAGCCGACATCTCCTGTTGGCCGCTGGGGTTGCACCGCAGAAACCTAGCAATGGGTAGTCTGCTATTCCTCTCGGGGACAGGTAAGGCACAATGTAAGAATTGTACCAGAGGTTTCAAGGGCCACCTTGCGGATCAACAGTAAGATAAAAGTCCATTCTCTGCATTCTTCTTCCTGCTGTTGAACATTCCCCTACACATTCAACGTCTTTACGCCATTCTAGACCCAAGACTCTTGAAGAAGAACCACGGCGCTGTATGCGAGTCTTAACAACGAGTCTTGACAACGCACTTGGTCTTGGGCTTACAAAACAGTATCTTCTCAAATCCATTCCACACAACTGCAATGATCTTGGCACACGACTATGAGACACCGACGGACAAATCACGGCTTATACAAACTGTCTCGTTGGCTTTGATGATGATTTCCATCTTCTCCGTGCTAATTCGTTCCACTGGGCGCGTCATGTCAGGTGCGGGAGTAAAATGGTCGAATCTCTATACGCTTGATGACCTCCTTTTAATTATATCCACGGTAGTTTCTGTGCCCTATGCCTTACTCATGGAGGCTCCCCATCGCCCTGTCACGAATGCACTTACTGAACTACTGGCCACAGGTTCTTATGATCCCACAATCGATTGTAGTGTCACTGATGGGAGCGACCAATGGACTGGATAAACCCTATGATGTTACGCCTTCGGAGGCGTCTCACGCCCTGCAGGTAAGTAACCTTCTTCACGCATCGACTCCTTCCATTTCAGCTCACAGGCGACTCTCTCAAAGGCTCAATACGCGTCTGATATTCTTTTCATCGCCTCGTTGTCCGCCTCGAAGCTCTCAGCCATTGCCATGATACGTTCTTTGGAAGATAGGTCCCGCGAGACTCGAACATGCGTGATGATCAGCATCATCTTGACTCTCATTTGGGCGGTATTCTCCATCCTAGGGAGGAGCTTCAGTTGTTCACTGCCAAGATCCTGGGACTATATCAACGGCCAGTGCGACAGAAATACTGTATGCATCCTAGTTGAATCAATATGTGGTAGTTTTGTCTGATTTTGTTTCATAGGTTATTGCCCTGAGGATTGGCGCTGATGCTTTGCATATTGCCACTGATTTACTCGTCACTGGAGTATTTCTGAGGATCTTCATGTGTCTACAGATGGCTTTGCGCTCTAAACTTGAAATCGTCGGCCTCTTCCTCTGTCGCATCCTGTACGTGTGTAGTTAAGCCCTGCACTAATGCGAAGCAAACAGATATATGAAAGAGGGCATGCTAACGGAGAATAGGTCTCTACTCCCTGCTGTATGTCATATGTACTATTACAGGCGCGCGATGAACTCAGGAAACCCTCTATTTGACATCTGGATTTCAGTAGTTCTGGTTCAGATTATGCAATGCGTCGGCATTACAATTACATGTATCCCCCTGTTCAAACAGCTCTTGCGGAAACTCAAACATGGCAAGACAGTTGGCGACGGACATGTCGGGTCCAGAAGCAGCGGCCATCATCCCCAATCAACAGACAGCCTTGGTTATGATCTTCAGGCCCCAGGGCATGCGCCTGTGGGTGATCATGTCACATCGAGCCAGGAAGCTCTTGTGTAGTCTAACCCAGGTGTCGTGTTCAGAGCAACGAGCAACCTCAGTCTCTGACAAAGCCCAACCCATCATCTGCTTCAAATATAATTTCTTATGTCAGAACCCTACAGGGAGAGAATTATTAATATAACCACAAAGACATTTCCTGAGTCTGGCAGAACAAGCACGGCTTCTTTAAAGGTTGACATTATATCTTTCGTAGCCTGAGTCACTTAGAATATGCCATGAAGCTCTATATATATTTCAATTAAAAGAAAAACACATTTCCGGGTGAACATACATAAGATGTACAGCAAGTGAATGCAGTAGATAAACAGACGAAAGTTATATTGTATGCCTCTCATACCCGCTCCACCGCTAGTGTTCAGTATGTAAATATCAGAAATGGTAGGCAGGTCTCATCTCTATGAAGCATGGTATTGAGGGATATTCACTTCAACATGAGTGTAACGCGATACTTAGACATTTACTTATGTGTTATGTTTGGTTTTATCGTGCACGTTGCAGTCTATATATGCGACTATGGATGCCGGTTTGCCCTAGCTATACGCCGACGAACAGTTACATATTTAGGTACTGAAAGAAGTAGGAATATACGGAGTACAGCCAATATATTAGCCAGTACTGCCAGAATTCCTAGTAACTAACAGTATGTATCAGCTCATCTGTAAGTCAATGATATAACATGGTGAGTCTTAGGATGAATCAAGATTAGGCTAGCTCTATGTAACGTCCTCCAAGCTAAAGTCCTCCAAGCTAAAGTAGGGATTGCCTGCAGAGAACTTGGGGTCAGTATACTGGCCCTCTGCAACCAGGTGAAACGCAGATGTCCGACATATCTACGCTACGGCCCGCGAGGTCACATCACGTACACCATATAACTTTGATTAAGCCGTTACCAACAGTGGTAGACCTGACCTCAAATGATTCTATACTGCGCTTTCCCATCATCTTGGTCTACAGAATTCCATCTCAGCGGACCCAGTCTAAACTGGCATCAAAGCATCGCCTACATGGCGATTGCCCCACGAAGCTGGGATCAGATCAGGTCTTGCTGGAATTGAAGCTTCGGAAAGAACCAAGTCCCATTCCAATATCACGTGAAGCGAAAGTAATCCAATCAGACGAGACAGAAATCATATTCTGAACGACAGCGCAAGCGGAAGCGATTACCGCAGCACCAGCGGTATAACCAATTGAGTGACATTTGGGTCCTGTAGAGGAAAGGGTCATTGCAATGGACAAGCTAACAGAGAGAAATAGCTTGAATCACAAACATTGAGCTTCAGAACGCAGGAAATGTTGCCTGAACATCATCTCAAATGACCAACTCCCATAAGATCCATGCAAAGTGTAACATTACAGTACTAATTAAAAGATCCTCAAGCACATTCCGTACATCTTGACTATTAATAGTATTACAGCGACTGAAATAACATCCCGTTTACCTACGCGTCCATGTAAAAACAAGTCGAGTTTCGGTCCCCTATCCTTTTCCTAATCCATTTAGTCCCTCCAATTCATCATCAGTCCCCATTCCCTGAGCCGTCCGGACTTGTGAAAAAAAAAAAAAAAAAAAAAAGAGTGACCAAGGTTGAATCCTTCGATAAAATAGTGACAATTCGCAAATTCGAAGAGCCGATGTGAAGTTTGCTAGGTGGATTGATGTACCTGGTCTTTGCTGACTCCATTGAAGACGTTCTCGATGTACTTGTCGCCACAGAACCCGGTGCACGCTTCCAAATCGTCGTCGGTGAATGGCGCTGTGTCCTCTGATTGGTCGGAAGAATACTGATCATCAACTTGCGTGTCTCGGGGTCTTTGTATGCAACGACGCTTTGAACGTTGACTTTCTTGTGGTCTTTTTGTGCGGCGGCGGACACGCGATGTTGGTGGTTCACATCCCAATTCATCGGTATGTTCAACCTCGTCTGGCTGAGAACTGGTGAGCTGTGCCGGCTGGGAAGATTCATTTTCGGCAGTCCAAGGTTTAAAGACAAATGTCTGATTGAAGCTCTTCCGCGGCGCCTTTCCTCCAACTTGTGGTGCAGGGGACTCTCTAATACAATGGAGATCGTCGGCGGTCTGTTCAGAACTCAACTGGGTGTCATAATTTGACGGCGTGGCGTCTTCTGCAAGTTGATTGTTGCTTTTCCATTCGGTGAACCACTCTTGAAAGAGGATAGGGCCAACATCTTCGAAAAGTCCGAAAATCAGCTCTTTATCCATCTTCTCAAATGTTTCTCCACAAGCAGTAGCTGCTCGTCGTTCTTCCGCCTTCCGGAGCAACTTAACATATTTGGATATGTCCGAGGGTTGAACTTTATTTTCGGACAGTACAGTTTGAAATGTAGGTCGAAGATCGGTAAATTCTGGAGGCGATGAAGGCTTGACGGCGGCATCGCGGGTCTTCCAAGCTTTGATAGTCTTATTGATTTTGTAATGTCGGCGCGAGGCCGCCTCTGAGTCTCTGGTAGACATCTCTAAGAGCGAGCGAAGTGTTGCGATAAGATGTTTGGGTAGTGATGAAAGAGAAAGTGCTATCAGGGAAGAAGTTTAACAGGGTGGAAATTGAAGAGTTGACCGTCCACGTAGAAGGTGTGTATTTCAATTCCGGAGGGTCACACCTAAATTTAGGCAGCCTGATAAGGTAGGGAGAGACCAAGTTAGAAAAGGGGCTTCTGCCTAATTCATCATGAAACCAAGACGTATTGTCTTCTCCATCAGTTTTAGTGGGTTTCAACGTTGCTGGTGGATGTGGTGCACGGAACGTCCAATGCCAATCAAAGCCTCATTGGAATGCAAACGCTGTCGACAAAGTGTTGGTGGCTGACTACCTTCGTAGTGACGGCGGAGTCGCTGCCAACCAACAGGGAGGATGCGCGACCAACGGGAAAAGGTCACAGTACTGCGTGACCCCCCAACACATTGCAATCAGAACATGGCTCACCATGCCATACTCACAGACTACCCTTGCAAAGCTTATATGTCACACTGAACGTTGCGCCCAACTCCAGGTCAAGTTAATGTAAGCACAGAAACACTCCAAGGTACTGGCACCATGCTGCTGACCCATTTAAGCACGGAACAGGTAGCAACCCCTTTGATGACGCCAAACCAAATACCTATCGGGATACAATACGAGCATAGTTCAGCTGAGAGCTAAATAGCTTAGCCAGCCACTAACACCCTAAACTCTACTCAACTCATTGCCGATGACCTATCCATTCTTCATCGCGATTTCCTTCTTTCCAGGGAGACCATTCACCTGCAAGACCCAGGCTGCCTACTTACTCATTTGAACCCCAGTAACACCCGAACTATAAGGTCATGCCTGCCTCCCATTTCCATCAAACATGGTTGAACCTTGGATATCAACGCAAAACAACCCCGTCTTCTTCACTGCTCGCCTGCCGTACGTTCAACGGTTCTCGCAACTTGGAGGCATGACCATATTCACTTCCGACGAGTAACTCGTTAGTAAGAATGATAGAGATGAGCAGAGAGCCATTACTTCATGAACACGACCTGGCTCGAAGGCCCCGCTGCAAAGTCCACAGAAAGTGTGTGCTGCTGTTATGCAAGCTATTGCCGATTCATCTAGGACTTTATCTAGCTGCTGCTGGTTTGTGGTTAGTTAAAGCTAGCAATTCTTAGAAAACAAAGAAAAGAGGCAGAACAGTTCTTGAACTTTACTGGATGCCGCCACGAGGGGGAATTATTTGTGAGTTGTCTGGCTCTATTTCACGAAACTGGAGGTTGAAACGAGAAATAATTCATTTCTGATTCAAACTACTATTAGTTAATAGCTTTTAAGCACTTAGAAAAGAACTTGTGTTAGAGAAAGGCGTTGATAACCGAGTTTTCACAACATTACCATTGTTACCCTTTCGCCCCACTTAGAACGGGGATCTCGTTACACTCAATGCAACATGCCATAACATACCACCTGTCTATGCATCTTAACAGGTATTTATGCACATAGCGAGTAACCGGTTACACATGTACCTAAGAAAATGTAGCGCAACACTTAGAACAAGACCAAGTGGTTATTTATTAAGAAGAATGCTCCAGGTCTACAGCCAGCTTTCCCTCAAAGGTTTCTGTCATAACCAACACAGCTTGTCTAAAACAGTACAAAAGTCAAAACATTCAATTATCAAGAAAATGAGGGCACCCTCCAACATGACTTGTGCGGCTGCGTCGTTACTCCGATCGTGCTACCAAGCCCAGTTGCATTTGTGGTACAGGCTACCAATCAGATAAGAAGACATCGTGCAGAACTGCATTCGGCCTACCTTTCTTCAAACAACTCGTGAAGGTTGTAGAAAAGTCTTCCATTACATTAGTAGAGAAGCACGTCCAACGGCCAGCCATATTACCATACATATATTTGATCTACAATCGTGACTCGATCCCATTCAGTATAAAAAAAGCCCAGTCCGTCTATCCAACAGACCATCTGGTACCCTATACTGCTTTATGAGCCTATGAAAAATGAATAGAGTGTATTCATGACATTTCGACGATTTCTGCTCTTCTGCAGAAGCTACTCCACTTTCCGCTCACTCTCGGCCAATCATTGATGACAAACTCGATAACATAAGGGAAATCGCGCACGCGACGACAGGCGCGCCCTCAAATTATTACTCAAGGACCAATGAGGCTCAGCTAGCACAAATCTCGTCATCGCAAAATCACTTGCATCTGATTTCCTTCCATTTCTCACATTTTCGCCTCCCTTTTCCCCGCCGCTTCTCCACGAAGCTTATTTTTCTCCGCAAACCCTATCCTTCTATCCATTCTCA
>JAAIJJ010002584.1:16021-26932 GCA_020976545.1 Fusarium sp. Barmshour
CAATAGCTTTGTCCGTGAGTATCCGATGGAATCTCGACATCCTCCCAAATTGGTAGGAGCTTATAGCTAACTCTTGGCAGTCAACGGAAACAAATACTATAGCGAAGATTTCGTGCATGTTGCCAACGAGCTATCAATTGGAAAACAAAAAGCTCAAGATAATGGCAAGGATATTTGCGAGAATAAAGATGAGTGGGTAGCGCGCATCCTTGAGATCCGTGCTTCTGATGAGCATCACGTCTATGCACGCGTCTACTGGATGTACTGGCCCGACGAACTCCCTGCGAAGACCGTTGACGGCAAGAAGGAGGTTCAAGGTCGTCAGCCGTACCATGGCGTCAACGAACTGATCGCTTCCAACCACAGTATGCTCCAGAATGGTGACCGACAGTATACTGCAATGCGACTAACCGATCCTTCCTTTTCTAGTGGATATTATCAATGTTGTCAGTGTTACAGGGCTCGCCACCGTCCATCAATGGATTGAGTCCGATATCAAGAAAATCCCAAAGGGGCTATATTGGCGCCAAGCGTTCGACTGCCGTAACTTGCAACTTTCGGTGTGTCTCATTGTGTCTCTTTCTTTATCACGAGGGCTAATATCCATAAAGTCTGTCGAACTCATTTGCGAATGCCAAGAGCCTGCAAACCCCGACAAAATCGTGCTAGAATGCACAAATTCGAAATGCGGGAAGTCGTTGCATGAGGAATGTATAACCCACAAGATTCTCATACAAGTCCATGAGCGACTGGGCATAGATAAGGCCAATGTAAGCGAACAGTTGGCTGGCAAGGAGCAGGAGCCCGAAGCCACCCATCCTCTATCGCCTGCTAATACCGAAGAGAAAGAGACTCAGCCAACGATCGATGTCCGTCCCGGCGAAACGGACGATGGCTTACGCTTCAAGAAGGCTGCTCACGAAAGCCATCGTGAGACAGGAACTCTTGTGCGTGGACGGACGCCATTCGAAGCTATCGCTACCGCACCAGCCAACCAATCAGCCAAGAAGGGTAATAAGAAGGGGAGCAAGAAGACCGCAGGCTTTAAACCATACGAGGGACTTTTCGAGGCCACCCTCAAGATGAAAGACGGCCCTACAGCATGGGAGATTCGCGACGTGCGCGAGAGCGTAATAGGTGGCGATAAGTCCTGGACTGAGAATGTTCGCTGTTTGCTGTGTGGTTCCGTTATTGACTGAATAATCAATGTACCAACCACGACTGTCCAGAGTATGCTCCAGCCAGGGAGCTCGATGAGTCTGGAAGATGCAACTCAATATTGCTTGATGGGCACGGCGTGCCGTGCTGGAATAGGAATCAAGGCTGTAGCCTTGCAAAGTGAGCCAAAGCTTTTATCACACGTCACAGGATAGGCATAATCTCCAGGCTTTTGGGCAATTGTGCTATGAACTCATTTCACCCTGCTAAATTCTCCTTTCGAGGAGGCTCTTTGTTCTCCCTGACTTGTTTTGTCCCATATTCTATTCAGTCTTGAAATCTCGATGCCTTTCCTGTTCTCACTCACTTGAGCCTTTTTACCTTGGCGGTCCCGAAGTGCCCCTCTTCAACTCTTTTTTTTTTCTCTGCTCATTTTCTTCCGTGTCCTATTCTTGAGCTTCCTTCTCTGCTGTTTTGGACTGGTCTTTTGAGCGCCAAGGTCAAGGCTGGGCGCAAACAGCTGAAAAGGAAGAGGCCAGCAAGGACTTCTAAAGCCCAAAAACAAAGGCTCAATGGGCTAACGACAAGCTTTCGAACAAGGAAAAGGAGGAAATCAAGCCGCCAGTACAGGAGCGTAAAGTGAAGGGGAAGAAGTAGACCTTCCGTTCGCTTACGTAGTCGCAGGCATGATTCTAAGGAGGAAAGGATGTCCGAGCCTTGGAAGGCTATCTGCATTGTCGGTACTCGTATTTTAATACCAATTCTACTTGTGGAGAGTCCATTTCGTCAGTAACGACTTTGTTGTCCAAATTGTATGACTCACATGCAAGGTACAAGCAAATGTAAATAAGTTTAAGTCCAGCCGTCCTTGCCAGGCGCTCCGGTGTCCAGCCTAGCCCCCAAATCAAATCCAATCAAACAAACTACCAAACAAATCAATCAAATAAATGAAAGTTCTTCAATCTAAAATAACATTTAATATATTTGATACACGATATATTATCCGGCGTTCATGCTGTCAAACTGTTGGTTGCATTTTCGCGACTTACCCGGAACCTGGCTTGTGGGTAACCCCAGCCAATCAAAGTAACCCATCAAGCCGTTTGCTAGTGGGCTACCCCAGTACTGGCGTTAGACTGGTTGGATAGAAAGTAGCTTCTTAACCTTTACGTCCCGTCCCAACGGCATCGAATCACGTCAATGCTAGTTTGTTTACCCTTCAACGCGTACTGTTCCCCACTGATCGACACCTAACCTGATGGAATCCAACGACATCATGCTTCCTTCGCCTCCACCCTCTGCCTTTTCTTTTCTCTGCCCACCGACAAATCTGACAAGTCAATTCGAGCTGACGATACAGACAGTATTAGCTGACCACCCTTTGCACATCTTCCGCGAGCAGTGTGGAGGAACAAACAATATGTCTTAAAAGGGTCCATCTCCAGAAGGAGCTTAAAGGGTCAGAAGAGCTAAATTAAGCACAATCGACCTTTTCTTGTTAAGGTTGATACTATTGACAGTCCGCTGAGCTCTTATTGGGCCTGTCATTTGTGCGACGCGAAGGGCCAGCCCGAGTTCGTCGCCGCCGCTGCTACGAGTTCAGCAGTCGACCATCTCCGCAAGTATGTGAATGTGAGTGTGACGTCGCGAGCTCGAGCATCATTGACCAATGCAGGTCCCACGGGACTTTTGAGAGCAGCCAAGCAGCTGGTCCAAATCCGCCAATCGACGGATCTGAATGGCCTAAGCGACGACGGTTGTAGTATAGCACTGTGCCACGCGCCAGAGTCAAGAGGATTCGAGAATTGAGCCTGGGACTTCTGATTGACACCAATGTTCCTTTCTCCTTCTTCAGCGATACATTCTTTCAGCAGCTTGCTTGGCAGCTCGACCCTTACCTATCTGACCAGATACCATGGAGCCAGTAACCGATGGGCCGTTTGCTGGATGACAGGTACAAGTCTAAGAAGGATGAGATCAAGCAGGAGCTCTGCGATGCCCTCACCGAAATCCACCTGGGGTCCGGCCTATGAACATCATCTAATCGGCATGCTGTCATGGCAGTCACAGCTCATTTTCTTTACCGGCGGGGCAAGCACCAGTCTCGTCCATTCGCACTCCGTCGCCAGCTTGGGTGTCATAGCGGAGAAAGTCTTGCGGTTGCGCTCGAGCAAGTTGTCCGAGAATGGAAGATAGAGGACTGAGTCGAAACCGTGATCTCGGACAACGCATCTTCAAACGACAGCTGTCTCATGAACTTCTACGGAGATCTCGACGCATCGATGAGTCTGGCGGACGTTCGGGCCAGACGCATGCGCTGCTATGGGCATATCCTGAACCTGGTTGCTCGCGCCTTTCTCTACGCTAAGATTCGAAGGCCTTCGAGGCTGAATCGCAAGTATTTTGACCTTCTCGGCCGGTGGGAGGATGATCTACGACACTGGAGAAAGAAAGGGCCGGTGGGAAAGCTCCACAATATCGTCAAGTTCATCAGGTCTTCCCCTCAGAGCTTTTCAAAAGGACTACAAGCGAGAACGACGAATCACAAGAATATCTCTTGGCAAGTGAGTCAACGACGGGGGTCGAGGTCGTAATGAATGACGATACAAGATGGGGTAAGTGAGATACAAGATGGAACTCCACTTACCCCATGATATCTCGAGCTCTCGTCAAGTAGGGGGGCATCAGGGCGTTCCCAGTCCACCCGGACGTGGAGAAATGGCTACCGGAGGTCGACATGCTGCAGGGAGATGACTGGAGACTGTTGGCAGAAGTTAAACTTGTTCTTGAGCCATTCTATCTGCAGACTATGAGAATGCAGGGCTGAGGCAGCGAAGGAGGTAACAGGCAGCTCTGGGAAGTGATGGCGGGTATGGAATACATGATGGAACACCTGGAGGATCGGAAGCTGTCCTGTCACGTCGGCTCAGATGGGGTTGCGGGAGAGGACACCAATTCGCAGGTCAAGCTGGTTCGAGGGTGACCAGACCGTAACCGGCAGCTTCCTGCTCGATTCAGGGATTGCGAGACGGACAGCCATCCGCGAAGGTCTAGGCAACAGGCCCCTTGCTGGATCGAAGCTCGAGACGATGCGGTGATGGATCGGGCAACCGATCAGGACCATCTGGAACCAATGACATGAAAGGATCACCGGCACTGTTTAAGACTGTCCATCAAAACTGCCTGGCAGAAATTGAATCAGTACTACACCAAGCTTGGAGACTCACCGTTGTTTGCTGCATCCATCATCTTTCATGCAACACTTGGCATGAACTATCTGGAGGTGAACTGGGCATCGAAAGAGTAGCTTGTGTGGGTGAGGGATGCCAAGATTGGACTGTCTGACTACTTGGACCGTTGGTGCAGCTGCAATCCGCCGTTGGATGAGCAGCAGAAGATATCGATATCCTTGAGCGTACCTAGGAAGACAACTGAAGCTGGCGTATTCAAGCAATGAAGTAAGAGCAGGACGGCGAAGACTACGGTGACGGGAAATGAGCTTGAGCGTTTCGATGGCGACGGAAATACTGGATATGATACAATGGCTCAAAACCTGGGTCAGATATGGTGCGGTGAATCTAGGGGCGACGATAGGTGGGGGAGACGAGGTCTGATGGGAGATTGGAAATCTTACCGTGGAGAACGTAGAGGGTCAGATTTGGAATATTTGATCGAATCTTCCAAATACGCACCTGGACTTGATTCGTTTGCTTTGAGGGCAGCGCTGCTGGTGTCGTAGCCGGTGTCGTAGTCTCCGCTGGCACGTCCGAGATCAGCTGCAACATCTCTCACCAGGACCCTGGAATTCTACACCATCTCGAGTCGTATTCGTGGACTTTCTGTTACTGTAGCAGTCAGCGCAGGAGACAATTTATTTTTCGTTTCTGTTTATCACCAGTACCTTTTTCGTATAGCACAACTTACATCGCCGCACTTCTCCATCGCCCAGAAAAGACTCCTCAGGTTGTCGCTTTTGCTTTTCCCATCGTTTAGAGTCAAGAAATGCTGGGTCAAGAAGGGCGAAGGTTTACAGCTGTTGCTATTGTAGCTGGGACTCGTGTGTTCAAATATTGGCAGTATGCCATAGTTCTTCTTTCAGGCAGAGTATCTCAGTTTGCCCCGGTCATCCCAGGGCAGCTACCTACAGCGATATATATAGAGTAAGGCTGTGATACACAAAGACAAGACTGGTAACATGAGAAGTGGTGCATCATTACGTGCTAAGCAATTTCCCATGGTATACTACTCCTTCGGTCATGGCAAATACATCGAAATAGGGCGGTCCAATTGTCTCTCTGGCCTTTTCTCACAAATTATTCATCATCAAACTATCTTTACATGACCAAACACCTCGAACTACTCACATAACACTATAGACGCACAGATCTATCATTGCTTCAAACAGCTCCGTCGCCTTCACCACATTGGGCTGATGTAGCGCTGTCAAGTCGCTTGGGACCTCTGATAGGAAGAGCCTGTGGTTGTGCTCGACTTTTCATCTCCTCACTGCCGTTTTCCAACTCGGCCATAGCTAAGAAGTTTCCATTCCTCAGACTTTGGCATGGAAATGCATTGGGCTGATTCATCTGGTCCAGGAATTCCTCCTGGCTACTCGGAAAATTCGCCAAGGTGTCCAAAGACGCCTGCTTCGAATCTAAAAACAGAAATTGAGCCAGCAAGCGACTGCGAATTATTCCGGGATGTAAAAAGCGTTCTTTACATTCTTCACAGCCAGACTCGTTGTCAGACTTCCGTATTGTGAGTTGTGAAGACCCTAGACTTGCGTTTGTCGTCCGGAACGATGAATCTGGGCTCGTCAGCCTATATATTTACAGGGTGCTCTTGGCTTACTTTACCTGCGTTTATGACTCCTATCTGTGTATTTATGGACCGAGACAGTGAGGTGGATGATAAAGCTGCCGATGTATAATCCAGCGAGATGGTGCCTTCTTCACCATCTTGCGTTGTCTTGATCGCACCTAGGTTGACTTGCTTTTCAAGAGCGTTATTTCGCCGTTCGTCTTGGACGGGATTCCTGTCCTCAATTTTCCACTCTTGATAACTACCAAGACGCCATGGACAGGTGGTCGTGGCTGACTCGGTCATATAGCCGTCCTGAGCCCCTGTTGAGATCATAGTTCAGGCACGGAATACCTCTTGGAAACCTTTAGGGGTAAATCCTAAATGACGCCATATAATGTCAGCGCCTTGAGCCTTGAGCCTTTAGTACTTTGGGTAGTGAACACCGGGCTTACCCTCACTTGGTTGCTAAGTACAGAGTTCGTATCTTTTGCTGCTGGTTCACGGTCGGTTCTATCCCGTGAGATGCGCAAAGGCATAAGATCTGGCTTGAATAAGGCTGATACTTAGAGAAAGAGAGGCAAATGTTGCGAAGATCAATGATATGTGTGTACCAGACAAGACCTAGGAACTCACGATACAGGAGTGTTGATAGTAGATGGTGTTACCAAAATGACCTGACCCTGGATGCTTAGGGCAGTAGATATAGACAAGAGTAAATGAGAATAACCGAGATAAGCTCCAAAACGATTTAGGTAGCATCTAGCAAGCAACAACGATAAAGACAGACATGGGTTGGTCGCATCGCTGCAAAACTGAGCGTGAAACCGCCGGGGAGATACGGGGACCCGCCTTAGATGCTGGCACTATGCAGAACCCCTGTACCAAGAACTTGGCTGGATCTTTCACATGCCCATTGGCTGTTCTTCCATACCTAGATATCCTCTTGTCGGGCGTGCCAGCAGGTAGGAGGTAGCGATGAATGTAGTTACGCTGTGAACATCTTGTCCGCAGCCAATGCCCCGTGCTTGTCTCTCGTAGGTGACTGCTGTCGAAAGTAGGAGTACCAGAGTGATGCATCTGTAAACCACCAAAATCTATAGTTTACTAGTCTCGAATGGCGACCACTTCGTGACTCCCTGGCAACTATCTTTAGCATGAACCATGAGGCTTCCTGATCCAGATCACGGGTTACGACATTATTATTCGCCGACGACACAGCTCAACTGAAGCGCGAAACTAGGCTGAAAGATGTCAAACTTATGTCTTTAGAAGTCTTGTCCAGGTTTGACTCGGTATAGCAGCGTGAAGTTCTAATAAGCGCCGAGACGTCACCAGCAACCCCGCCTTGGCCCGGGTTATAACACAAGGTATCTACAGCCGATATCATGAAGTAGATGAAGGGTGATGACCCGATACAGCTGTAAAGTATGCGTGTATTAGTAGACCGACGTTGAAGTTGAAGAAGTTTAGATAGAGCACGCAGAGCTCTGCCAGAATCGTGTGTGCGTCTTGGGTAATAATGATGGAGCGATGCCGGCACAGAACTGACGAAGCAGGTGAGGCGACGTTGGAACTATAAGTAGGAATTCGCGGGCTGTTTGGTGAATGAAATACATCTTGCCGTGATGGATATAGTCGCACCATCCACACCATGATCTGAGACGTATCTTGAAGCGCTCGTCATCCTCCAAGCCGAGGTCGTAAATAGACTGTGATGTGAAGTTTATATTCACGGCAACGCTCGTTTCGGAGAGGGTTAGCAGTCGGCTCGTTGCCCAGATACTATTTGAGACTTTCTGAACTATCTTCTGAATCGTCGTCTAGATTTTGTTAAGAATTTGCACTTTGCTGGCCGTATTGGATGTTGCCTTTGTGGAGCTGAAGTGCCTAGCTGTACATTATCAGTCAAGATTCATGACCGATTCGCCTAAAATATACAACGCCAATATCATAGCCTTTATCAGGCGTATCCAAACACTCATATTTGCTTGTATTAAAGGATATTACTTCGTGAAAGTAGCCCAGTGGCGTGCCAAGTGGCTCGAAAAAGGACCGCGGCGTATGTAGAGCTTCATGTCCGACTCGCTGCAGAAGGGACATACGTATTGCCCCGATCGTATCCGAAGCCCATTGGTACCAATATGAAGCTAATTTTCATGTTGATACTTCTCCAGATAATCAGTCAGATCACGAGGAAGCTTCTCACCAATCACCCCTCGGGTAGGCTATATCACGGTCACAAGGAAACTGTGCGTTCCTTCTATCATTCCTGTGTGTTGTAGGTACTCCTGGACTGGCAAAGCCATACTGGTTAGTAGATGGCGTTGAAGAATTTGTTCGAAACCAAGAGAACCATAGTTCTGGCCTATGGGGTGATGAGTAACTGGATGACTACTCGATGCTGGTTGACGACATGAAGGTTTGACAGCTGGCGATAGGACCGTTGGTTGGGTCGTCGGTAGTCGCGTATGTGGCGATGATGGAGTGCTGGCTGCGATTGGAACAGGCGGCGCTTGCATCGACGAAGTACAATGAGAAAACAGTCCATCAGTATCGGTAGGCACTTGACTGTGAAGTTCTCGAAGTGGTGGATGACTGCCCATATCTTGCTGTAACATGAAACCGAATGGTGTCAAAAGACAAGAGGCTCTAGGGACTTCAAGGTTGCAAAGATTTCCTGTCCGACTTGAAGATGGATATTCAATTGTCAGCACTATGAGACGTAGCTGCCCTGCGTCAGATACTACGTCTAGCCTCTCAATGCTGGTCTTGGCCGCGCTTGAACTTCTGTGTACTGGTAACCTCTCCTCTCATGGATGTGTGGCATGGCTGATGGACAAGCTACTGTGTGTGCCACCCATCTGACGTCGGTTGTGTTGCTGTTGTTGTTCTGAGAGTGTAGCCGATGGTATACAGGCCACTGGTGTAGTGCTTGGGTCAAACGTACTTAACGGAACGGGCTCGGATGGACGACGTTTTGCCTCCTCAAGTGATTGGGACCCTTGATTTACCAAAGACTGCCCTCTTTGAAGCGAAGTTAGTGAACATGCAACGTCGAGTGCGGCTTGTGCGAATCTGATCATCTCAGATGGCCCAGTTTCAACGGGCTTATCCAAGGCGGTGCTTCTATTTTCTCCGCCGCCGTGACATAATCTCGTTGGACTGGCCTTTTGCATTTTTCCTGTGTTGCCTTCGCAAGTGCGGTGAGAGGTCTAGGCTCGAATATACCTAAAGGCTCATCAGGCTGCTCTTCTGACCGATGACTCGAAGTCGATATGACTTCAAGGCCGGGAGGAAGCTTTCGTTCTTCTTCATCGGAAATACCAGGTTGTGGTTGTGATTGAACTTGGGAGCCAGATCGAGAGACTTTGTTTGAAGAAGGGGGAGTGTGTTGAATAAGGAGGGGATGCTCGGATTCTCGTTGACCCAGCTCTGGAGTCGATCCATGAGCTTCATGAGGCTCAGGTTGGACATCAAAGTACATGACGGGGAACTCTCACTGCGTAACCTGCGCCCAAGGAAAGTTACCCGCCTCATTGTTGTAGCACGCGTCGAAATTAAAACCTGACAGGGAAACAAACTGCTTTAGAATGACATACTTCGCGTATGCCCCTTGAAATGACATACCGGGCTATTGAAGAGATATGTGACTATGATCACTCTGTCTTGAGATTAGGTCGTATATGGGATGCCCTTCCCGTGTACCTACGCTATCGCATGGTATCTGGTCCCAAGTAAAGTGGGTAGTGCGACGCCACCAAATCGAGCTGCGACATTGGGGCTGACAGTATTGGTCAGATTCCAGCCACAGCGCGTAATGGGACAGGGAAGCAGCATCTCAATGTGGAGACGTGAGGCCATCAACCGGGGAGGCTTTTCCATGTACGAGGCAAGCATGAGAACAAAACAGGATGTCGGTGCTAGCCATGATTGGCCCTTCGCACATGGCCGTCAAACGAATGTTCATCTACCTACTGGATTACAGAGTTACACAATACCGATTCGTCTAGGCCAGGGCCTCCAATTGTTAGAAGTAGCCTCTCAAATCAACCTGCTGTACATATCACCGCTGAGATTTTATACATGAAACGGGCTCTGTTGTGTGACACTCGACTCGCAAGGTGGTGGAGAGTGGTCATCGGATCAATCCAAGCACCTATTTCGCGTTTTCAATAACCATCACTGGTCAAATATGACATATGACCAATGACTAGCACGGCGGCTCTTGGCAATACTTTATTAGACATGTCAAAATATAAAACCGAGTCTGGAAGGTTGTTGGTCGAACAAGCGCGCTCTCATCTCGTAACTAGCCTCCGAGTCCCCAACCGCGGCTGAAACAAGCAACGGAGAGATAATTGGAGTCCGTTACATCATGTAGGTATCGTGACGATATTGGCCAACATCTAGTGATTGTCAGTACCTAAAGATGTTTCAGCCAGAACTTATACGCCAAAATCACCAAATTAATGGAATCTATTCCATTCGATGAAGACCATGGGGCTTATACGTCTCGAAATCCCCTCATTTGTCGGGTACGCAACCTAGGTTGTATGCCACTGCATAGGCCTGCGGCCCTGGCAGGTAAGATGAGGCTGGGAAGTGACGACACTTGCATGGCTGTTGCTGGTGGTAGTTGTGACTGTAACCGTATGGCGATCGCTTCCTGTGTTCGTCATGCATGATCAGATGTTAATCGCCAGGACAGCCGGACCGTATTAGAGAAGGGATAATTCAGCTATCGAGAACCCAGCTAAAATGATTTAAGCCATGTTAGATAAAATGAGAGTATCGGAGTACAATAGCCACCTAATGAATTGCTTGGGGCTCAATAGAAAGCAATGTGCACTACTAAATCGCACTCACCGAGTACAATTCAAGTCAGAATACCCTAAACCATAGGGGAGACAGATTACCTAACGGGCTGTCAACTCTCCCCTGTAAAAATTC
>JAAIJJ010000259.1:0-13703 GCA_020976545.1 Fusarium sp. Barmshour
GACGGGTACTTTCGCCACATACGAGCGTATATCTTCTCGCCCTGGTCTATGCTGGACAATTCTTGCTCTCCGAAAGAAGTTAGCATTGTCATCTTGTTTATAGCTATTAAAGGAAACTACTTAGTTGTCTCTAAAAGGTTGTATAGTTATATAACCCCTATTAGCTATGTTTATAAAAGACTTTGCCTTTTACTCTGTTTATAACTAAACATAGAATGAAATTAGTTTATTTCTTAAGTATTACTTATATGAGTAATAATGTATATTTATCTCCTAAGAGATTATTACCTTAATTATTAACAGCCTCCCGAAAGTACCTTGCCCTGAGACTATTATTTGCGTCGACAGCCTGCTGATAATTAAATTTATATAGGAAATTTCGTGGCGCTAGCAAGATATAGGTATCGCGATAATTAAAATAAGCGGGTGCTGACGATTAGTATTTCGGGCGCTATAGTAGCTATAGTAAGTTTAAAATAGGTAAGAATATAAAAGAAATACTTGCGAATCGATTAATACTAATATTTACTATATTATTATTAATCCTCCCACTTTTACTAAAAGTAGACGTTTTGTAATATTATTGGCTAGTAATCCCTATAATAACCTTATATTTTACTTTTACCTAAAAGAGGACTTTAAATAATATACCCCTAGTAAAATATAAGCTAAAGTAGTAATCTTATTATTTTATTAGTTAATTTTGCTTTTTATTCCCCTATTAGAGAGTTTTAACTTTAAGCTATATAATGCCTTATATATAGTAATATATATATATTATATACCCTGGCTATTAACTTATAAAGGTATATAAACTTAATAAGTTATAAATCTTTATTACTATTATCTCTTTAAAAATAGTAATTATAATATTAAAATAATTATATTATAAAGAGACTATTTAAAAGTACTTAAATTAATTATATTATAGCTACTAGTATAATAAGTAAGATAACCTTATAGCTATAGTATATATACTAGGCTAAGCTATTCTGGAATAGATTACTTAAAATTATTACTGCTATGGCGAAGCTACTGGCCTTATTATAGAGTAGAAGATACTTACTTAGTTAATAGCAAGGACTTTATATTTAGAGCTCTGCTAAAACTAAAGCCTAGTTATAGGTTATCCTTTATAGGCTAGACTTAATATTTAATAAGGTAAGAGCTATGCTTAATTATATATTATATATTTTATATTATTAGCTAAATATATATACTAAAAATGCTTTTTAGTTATATAGATTTTAGGTTATATTAAGCTTTAAGAAGTATTTAATAATATAAAAAAGATTTATTTATTATATATTTTATACTTTATAATACCTATCTAAGTAATATAAGGAGGTATATAACTTATATTTAGGATTTAATAAAATTAATATAATATAATATATATTATATCTAATTAATTAATTATAACTAAAAGAGGATAATAATATTAATAATAGCTTAGATAATAAAGTTAATAAATCTTATAGCTAAGACTAGTATAATAATTATAAAATTCCTTTAAATCTTAAAAATTTAAATACTAATTAAGACTTTAATATAAGTATAAATAAAGATAAGGAAGTAGGTAAAGATTAAACCTTAGACTTTAAAGGATTTAACTTTTCTCTTTTAAATAGTAACTAGCTATAGCTATCTAAGGCTTTATTTTATTTATTAATAATATTCTAAATATATTAAAATCCTATTAGAAATATATTATCTTTAATTATTATTTACTTTATTATTATTATAAGCATTTAATAATAATCCCTTACCTTTAATTAGCTTATAATCTTATAAATAAGCTAGTATAATTAATTTAGATTAGCTAATTATTATTCCTTAAATATGCCTTACTAGTCTATAGCTATTTTACTTTAGTTTATAAATAGCCTTATTAAGATTATTATCTATTATAGCCTAACTACTTAGATATAATTTATAAGAAGTATTTAATTTAAGGTTACTATATCCTATTTAGAGAAATTATTAAGCTAAAAGCCTTTACTAAGTTAATTATTAAAAGAAAAGGGATCCCTAGAAACCTCTCTTAAGATCTAAATAGAAAGTAATTTATAATTAAATATAATATTAAGTTTAAGCTTTTTAAATTTTATATAACTTATTATAAAGCTATTAAACTTATAGGAGAGTAGATAAATACAATAATATTAAGGCTTAAAGTAAATATTAAGATAAATAAAATCCAAGATAACCTTACTTATAAAAAGCTAAATAGTCTTTTATAGAAGACCTAAAGAATAAGCTAGCAGATATCTAGAAGTAATTAGTAAATATCCTAAGATTATTAAGTTTTTATAATAAACCTTTTATTAAAGGCATAAACTAGTAAGTTAATACTTATATAATATATCTTAATACTAGTATAGACCTTAATAAGCTAATATTTACTATATTATATCTTTTAAGAGAGTAATCTAAAAGGGGTATTAAGATAATTACTATTTAGTATATTAATATAATATTAGCTATTTAAAATATCTTCTTTTATAAAGGCTAGATAATTAATATTATTAGCTATAATAAAGCAAGAGTATTAAATAATTATACCTTTTATATTATTTAGTATTTTCTTAAATAACTTAGCTAAAGCCTTTTAAGATATTTTACTATTATTTACCTTATATTAAGTTTTATTATAAAATAGCTAAAGTTATCTTATTAATTTAATAGTAAGTTCTTCTTTTCTAATTTATATAGAAAGAGCAGATATCTTATTTTTATATAAGCTTTTAGTATTTTTAGGTCTTTAACCTAGTATCTTGCTATGCCTTAGATTTTATTAATATATAAATAGGCTATACTTATAATTACTAAATAATATATTAGTAAGCTTATTAAGAATATAAATTTCTATTTTCTTATAAAAATAGCTAATATGCTATAGATCTTTATAGCTAGGGCTAGTTATTATTTATAAATATTACTTAGATTATATATAATTAATAAAGCTTTCTTATTTAGGCTTTAGCTAGAGCTCTTAGATATATATTACTAACTATTAAAATTATAGCAAGATTAGAATTAATAATATAACTAGCAGAATGCCAAGAATATAAAGCTAGTATTTTATAGCTAGAACTAAGATAAGATATATATTAATCTAGAGCTATTAAAATAGTAGCTAAAGAGAGTTAAGAAAGGCAATTCTATAATAGATAGGGATATAAATAAATTAGGTAATGGCTTTATTTATAACACCTAGTATTAAATACTAATATATATTCTATATTAGTTAATAATTTAATTAAAAGTAAAGTTATTTTATAGCTACTTTAATTCTATATATTAAATCAATAGGTTAGCTTATAAAGCTTTAATAAGGAGATTTTAAATATATAAGTTATACTTATTTAATAAGCTTTATATCTTAATAAGAAGTATACCTTAAATAAAGGGCCTTACTATTCTTAAAGGCTTTTAGTATAATATCTATTTTAAAACTCCTAGGTTATCCTATTTTATAATTTCTAGTAATAAAATTAGGGATTACTTAACTATCTATAACCTAGATATAGCATCTATCTTAGTATAATAACTATATAAGTTTTAGTCTTATTACCTCTAAATATTCTTATTAGCAAAACGGAAAATTAAATATTTTAAAATTAAATTAAATAAGGATAGAGGCTAGATATTATTAAATCTTATATTTATTTCTCTTAGATAGCTATTTTATCTTATAAGTAGATTTATTATAATATTAACCCTATAGTAAATATTGCCTAGTCCTTTTATAATTTAGATAGAAGAGCTAAGATTGTATTTATACAGATCTCAGCCATATCCTAAATGCAGCAGATAGCACACTAAGGGATACATATGCATTATACAGTAATACATTACCTAACGGAAAGATAATATAGCACTAAGCGAAAAAACTAAGTAACTTCTATAGCGGCAGCAGGGATATTATAAGTAGCTCAAACATAATTATCATTCAGATCTTACTATTAAGGACTAAGTCACTATAATAATTACTATAATGGCTTTGAACTTGCAATCTGAACCATGCAGTGCAATTTATCTCTATGTTCTTCTCTCTATATACTGCCTAGTCCTACATACTAAAATCAATTCCATTAATGTAACTCACGACCTCTCTGCCCACCCCGCCACACCGCCCAATCTGTGATAGTCTTAACACTAAGTAACATCATGATGATGCGCATATCTTAACACTGCATTTTTGCTTTAATTAAATCCAAATTTTCAAAATGTTATTACAAATATCAGATCGTGAAATGAGAATTTTGTGGGCAATTTCTGATGCATCTTTATTGACTGTTCGCGGCGCAGCTAAGTTGGAGGCTCTTCCTCGCTTGACATTAAGAGATCGGATCGCGGGCGCGCAACCGATACAAATACAACATTAAAAGTTCCTTTTACTAACTGTTATATAGGAAAAGGAACTTATTAACCTTATTTTAATAAGAGAAAAGTATTTCTAACTGCTCACGAAGCAGGAAATCCACGACTATGCATAGTACCTTGCTCAATTGAATGGCTGCGGGCCTTATCTCGGCAAGAATTGGGTTGACCGTTTCTTCAACCGTCATATAAGCATTATATTGAAGCCATCACAACTTATTTCTGCAGCGAGGAAGAAGTACGTCACTGAAGAAGGACTTAGAAAGTACTATTCTGGTCTTGGGAGTGTCATAAAGGACCTCTTTATTGGGACAGACTGTATCTACAACCTTGATGAAACTGGGCTCCAAGAAGGGATGACTATAGGAGGCATAGTCGGTGGAACGGTCCTTATGACTTTATCTGACAAGATGCAGTCTGACGCTTCGTCTTGGATCACGATCTTGGAGTCAATTTGTGCCGACGGTTGGCGACTTACTCCTACAGTCATCTATACAGGAACAACCTCACAGGGACAGAATTTCGGGCCTGTTATACCGGATTGGAAGTTTACTTGCAGCGAGAAAGGCTGGTCTAATACAGAAATACTGCTAAGATGGTTCTATGACGTATTTCTCCCTGAGACGAAGCCAGAGAATGAGTCCCTTTGGAGACTGCTAGTCCTAGACTAACATAAGACGCATATCAGTCCAGAATTCATGCAAAAGGCATATTTGAACAAGGTCTGGCTTAGTTGGCTCCCTTCGCATTCTTTGCATATCACATAACCCCTTGACCTTGTTATTTTTGGCCCGTTGAAGCGATATTATCGCCAGGAGACAGCGGGAATGGAGACTTATGAAGCGACTTCAAAAAGACAGAAATAATCTTCGCAGAGGCATATAAAGTAGCTTCGCAGAAAGCCTTCAGTCAGGAGAAAGTCTGACGAGGATTTCAGGCTACTGGCATTTACCCTGTTGATGCTGACCGGGCTGTTGCGAAGTTGAAGCCCAAAGAGCGTCGCAGACCGACTTTTCAGCCCCCTACAACACCACCAATCCAGATCGAAGAGGGCGATGATATCTCCGTGACGCCTTCAATAAGTTATGATATCGAAAAACTGCTCCAACGGGTCGATTGGTCGTCAGAAAATGCCCAAAGAGACGTCAGATTGATCCTACGGAAGTGCGGCAAGTCCCTAGATAAAAGAACAGCAGCTACAGCATTCCAGGAGAAAGAAATCGCAGTCCAAAGAGCCAAAATAGCGGCATTAAAACCATTAGGTCGGTCCAGAATCAATTTTGACCCTAACAAGGCATTTCCTGACATTTAAGACCTGATCACGCATCGCGATCGTGCCGAGCTTAACACATGGAAGCTAAATAACCAACCAGTCGCAGAAAATCGTCTAAATAAGAAGAGAAAAAAGCCTACGGAAGAACCGGCATTTTTTAATAGGTATCCAAGAAATGAAGGAAATTGAAGCTATATTCGTTGCGTAATAATTAAGTTACTCCTTCAAATTGAATATCGTGAGATGATCGTAGGTGGGGCGGTGGGGCGGAGTGGTGGTGAGATACGTTAGATCGAGAGCGCTCGAAGCTCCCCATCATCGTCCTTATATTATTATTGTTGGACGCAGTTAGTTCTGAATTCTTGGGGAGACATTGGCGCATTCAAAGCACCGTCATGGCAGTTGGCGGTAATCACGCATGCATTATTACTTTCCTGACTGTTAACATCTCCTAATTCTGCAGCAATTGAGGTTGTAGAATTTGAAGGGGTGCGGCCCTGGTTAGGAAAACGTCAAGATCACCAAAAACGTGCCTAGTGTACTAATTTAGAAGAGGAAGTCGTCACGCTCATCGCTGTTCCTGTAAACTAAGAGCCTAGAGTCTTTGCGGATATACGTCATAACCCAAAGTCGAGTGCTATTATTACTCCAAGTTTCGACTGGAAAGTAGGTGCCATATGCTAGGTGAATATTCATGAGGTAGCGGTTGCTTCCCACCGCTATCTACGGCTCTTAGAGGAGAACAATACGTTATCGCTCAGAGTCGGCAAGCGCAAGGCGCAGCCGTGGACGAGAGGGGACCGTGTCAACGTTCATAACTTCTGTACTGAATTCCATAATCAGCCCGAATAATAGTTCCAACGTTTCTTCGATCAATGGTGGTGTTTCTTTGTTCGATTTACCTATCGTGGTATGCTCCCTATTCTGATCCCTAATCTTGTCATAATGAATCCTTTTATCATCTTCGTTTATATCATCGGCTTCAGAGTCGCCAGACTCCATCGTGACACTGCTCTCATAACCGCTTAAGGCGTTCTCATATTGTCCCCTCCATTAGGGCTTTCTTTTTTAAGTCATCTTTAGCGTCGACTGTATCAGGGGACTTAATTAGTTATGAAAACTCCTAACGTACATAATAAGCGAGCGTCGCACTTTTCCCACCTACATCCTACTTTTCATTTAATCAATTAATTCTCAACCATAAACTATGCCATAGTCTGATATTAAGGCAAATACTCTTATTGCCCTTCAATCCCTTTAAAATAACCTAAAACTAAGCACCCGACGAGCTGCAAATATCTATCAGGTTAATAAGCATAGGCTATATCGCTGCCAGTAAGGGATTCAATCTTAACGCAATACCATACCCAGTTCACAGAAGCTATGAAATCTAAAAAAAGATACTCTTCTTAAATTTATTATTAACCTAGATTTATAAGGATACCCCCTATAATTAAGTAATATTAAATAAATAGCTAATTAACTGCTTAATGCCTATAATATATTATATATTAGTATATATTAGGCTCTAAACTTTATTAAGTAATAACTATTACTTAAGATATATTTTTAATATAAATATAACTATTAGAGGGCCTAATATAAAGATTTACTTATTATTTATAATTAGTTTAGGCTTAATGTAGTAAATAAGTAAATGCACTATTTAAGTAAGTATATTAAAAATCCCTTATCTTATAAAATCTTTATTTAATTAGATACTTCTTAATTACTAAAGATATTATAACCTTTAAATAAGGCTAAAATCCTTCTTATACTTTAAGCCCTTTAAAATAACCTTAAATTAAGTCTCTAATATGCTTTAAATATCTATAAGGTTAACTATTAGAAGCTACATCGCTGTTAAAATGGCATTCAATCACAACGCGATTATATCCCAAACTCCTAGAAACTATCTAATCTAGAGGAACAGATAATAGTTCAATTCCTCCTTAATCTAGATTTGCAAGTATTTCCTGCATAACTGCGTTTTATAAAAGAAATAGCTAATTCTCTTCTTGCTGACTATGATATATTATCTATTAGTAAGCGCTAGGCTTATAACTTTATAAAGTAATAACTAAAGCTAAAGATATATTTATTTTAGAGATATAACTATTAAAAAGCTAAATATAAAGATTTAATTATTATTTATAGCTAGTTTAGGCTTATATAAAATATACTTATAAAGTATAATATTTAATTAAATAATATTTAAAACTTTAATAAAATTAGCTTTATAATAAGTATTATTATAGCTAAAATAGTAGTTATAGGCTTAGAAAGGTAAGAAAGACTAAAATTAATATAGCCTAAAAATTAAAAATAAATTATAATAATTTAAGTAATTAATATAAAAGGCCAGGCAATCCTTTTATTTATTATTAATATAAGCTAATATTACCTTATTAATTAGTATTAAAAAGCAACCTCCTAGCTAATTAGGTTATTATAATAAGTTAAAATAAGTAAATAAATAATAAGCTAGGTTTTAAATAATTAAAGTACTTTAATTAGTTTCTAAGTAATTAATTAATTAATACTTATTATCTTTTAATCCTTAATAGCTATAAAAGCTATTATTTTACTAACTTTAAGAGATATTACTAAGATAATAAGATTATTATACTTTATATACTGCCTTATATATTTTACTTACTTTAGCCTTTTAATATTAAGTACTTTATAATACTAAAACAGGCTTATAATTAAGAAATAAAGCATTTAATTAAATACTTTATACCTTATATTTTTAAGATTAAGTTCTTCCTAGCCTTTTATATTGCCTTTAAAGCTACTTTTATAAAAAGCAATATTTAAGGAGGTTTTAAAAGAGCTAGACTTACTTTTATTAACTTAAAAGCTATAATCTTAAAGCTTAATATATTACTATAAACCTTAATGCCTCTTAAGGAGGTTAGCTAACTATTAACTATATATATTTTAAAGATTTTAAAGATAATAATTAAGGCTTAATCTTAATTTAAATACCTTAAAAAATAAATTAAAAGATATAAAAGTAGCTTCTTAAAGTTTATAATAAAAGCTTTAAAGTTAAATACTAAAGTAATAAAGGCAGTTATATATAAGGTTATCTTATTAAAAAATAAGATTTAAAATCTTTAAGATATAAATAAGATATTAAGTTAATACTATATGGCAAAAAGAACTAGATTATAAAAAGTAAGGGCTATAACTATATAAGAAGTATTATAGGTAATTAATTAGATAGATATTAATGCGCAGGTAGTGGCTAAATTGTTAAGAAGTGGTAGTTAAGGAAGGTCAGAGCGACCGGGTAGTCGGCATTGTAGTATATGCGGTAAGGCCGGGCATAATATAAGGACCTATTAGGTAGTAATTATAATATCTAGGGAAGAGTATAATAAATAGTTTTAATTAATTGAATAGTTTGTTATATTTTTATAATAGTTTCTATCTAGAGGGTTAAGAAAAGTGCAACGCTTGCTTATTATATATGTTATATATATACAGTATTTGCTAATATTGTTGCTTGCTACAGTTAATAGAACTCCTCCATAACATGGAGGCTCTGTTATCCACATTCTAGCCAAGGCATGGTTGTCTCATTAGCAGTCACAATTACAGTCATAATTGGACCAAAGTGAAAATCCATGTGACAGGTCACGTCAAGATGATTTAATCACATGAATACAGGTGGGAGATAACTCGGTTTGCGTAATTATCTCCGGATCCGGAAATGCCGGAACTCGGAAGTATCGGACCCGTTTCGTTTTACTTATTTCTTGATCCAGACCTTTTGTTCTGGATCAAAAGAGCAGTTGAAGATACTGCGATTTTTACTACGCTATTGTCATACCACGCCTCTCTTGCTCTAGAAAATGGTGTGTTTAATGCCTGCGATTTCTGTATTTTCATATAAATGGGTGCCAATTCAACGTTAAAGGACCACGTGCTAAAGCTCTCCATGTCTCGGATGAATTTCCAGCTGATACAAATACAATCTTTTCTGGTTAACCCCGGATGCCAACCACCTTCCTAACTAACTCGAATCGTATCATACGGGTTTTCGTCTTCACCTATGATGCTGATAATGGAATATCTCGAATCGAGCGCCTTGATCCACCTCTTTACATCTGCTTCCCTAGCCATCGACAGACTCTGGAGCTGTGCAAGGTAGTCATCCGAGCGGCACACCAAGTATAAAATCGCCGCAAGCGTAGCCAGGTCCGTAGCTGTAAATGGAAGATGGTGGCGCGGGAACTTACAAAGAAGAATTCCGACCATGAGTATAAGGACAGCGAGCATGGAGCTCAGAACCCCTACGCTCGTCCACACGCAGATTCTGTGTGATTTCCATGTGATTGCGTTGCTGAAAGGAACGTTGGCGAACATTATGGGCAGAAAGTCGCTTAGGACAGTTATAATAGAGACAACCCCCAGCAATATATTCCTGCGGGCTAGATATGTAATGACCCCAACGTAGGGGTTCGGGTTTAGGGGCATCATAATGGAATGTTCGGGCTTTGCTGGACGTCGACACATATCCCAGACAGGAAGAACGGGCGCCAGCTCTGAGGTTACCATTAGTAGGAACCTTCTAGTGACCAAGACACATAACTTACCGCTAAAGATGGATGCCCACCCAAATCCAACAATAACTCCGAAAATGGCAAAGAGAAACCGGGGCCCAAACATCTTCTGGGAAGACATAAATCTCTCAAACCCACTGTCCGTGTAGGTGAGTGTATAGTAAAGTATCAGAATTAATACACCCAGTAAGAAGATGGCGAAGCTGACCACCCTCATCAATATCCCAGAAATAATCGATCGCTTTGACGCTCCTACATCAAGCGCGAGGGGCGGAGGACCCGGTATCTGAGCGTAACTATCGGCAGAATCATTCCCGACGATAATTTCATACTCCTGTTTTCCCGTTGGATAGGTGATGTGGCCAAACTGGAATGTTCGGTTTTCGAATATTGCAGCAGCTCTGGCAGCCGAAAACATTCCATCAGACCCCAGGGTGATCCTGTGCGCGACAGCGGATAGATATGGGTTCAAAGAGAGGCTCGAAATCCCCAGCACACTGCGCGGGTCAGACACCACTCCAAAAGTCCTTCCACGCAGCAAGATCATATACACAATCACGGCGCAAGCCATTGCTCCGAGCACTCCCTGTGTTGTCCAGATGGTGGGGTCTGCTGCTTTGAGCACCGCAGAACAGTGCTTTCTCCAGTCCTCGAGACATTCCCCTTGAAGAGTGAGGCCGATGCTCGCGGTAGCTAAGGGGATCAGCAGAGCTGAGCTGTAACTCAAGAAGGTCGACAGAGCCACAGCTGAGTGACCGGTGAACGGCGCATTGCATGCGGCCAGGAAGCCAGAGAAGCCATTGTAGTGGAGGAGTAGGTTGTGCGGCGCCGTTCTGCCAGTGGGACGTGCTAGTTGAGCAAAGGGCTCAAGGCTCTTGACCTCAAGATCTAGTATCTTCCATGGGATTGCAAAGATTGACGCCATTAGAACAGGCAGGAATGTGCCGATGAAGTATATTGTGTGAGGCGATAGCTCATCGTCTTTGTTGAGCAGCCATCCTGTTTCTGGAGCTGGGGCGGCGTCTATTGAGGTTGTTGTCGGGCCCGGTAGCCAGCCGACAGATCCAGGTGGAGCCTTTGTGGGTTGTTTTTCACTAGAAGTTGGATCGGGTTCTGATAATGGCAGCCAGCCTGTATTTGGTAGCGGTTCTTGGGGTTCAGAGGGCTCTGATGTTAAGAGCAGCTCTGAACTTTCTGGTGGCTGCTCAGTTAATGATGGGCCAGCCTCGTCTATCGTAAGCCACCCTTCAGTCTCAGGCGGCGCTAACGTGGGTGAAGGTGCAGATGATGTCTGGGCCCGTGTGGGAGTGATTGTTGCAAGATGGGAATCTGCTCTAGCCACCAACATTTTCGTTACGACAACCACCGCGCTGGCGTCGCCCGTCCGCGCGGTTGCCGCAGACGCCCTCCGTTCTGGAAGCGCCAGCCTCGCAGCTTCGAGTAGCATAATCAAGGTGAAACTGAGGCCAAGATAGATCACCAGTGTTGGGTATTTGAGAGATGTCGGTTTCCATCGAGGCGGGCTTAGCTTTATGTTCTCTGCGGTCCTTCTTTTCCTGCATTGAAGGCAATGCCACACCATAAGGCCTATAATCACTAACAGAATCGGGATTATTGACAGCAGAGCGACAAGTCTAGATAAATTGGAGGCTGTAATGCTGGAGATGCCGGACCGCTTGTCGATTAAAAGCATGAGACGAGCCATGATTGTGGATAATGGGGGGGTTCCTGCTGGAGGAAATGGGTGCCGTACATGCACGCTCTTATTATAAAAGAGGCTCTGACAGTGCAAAGACGCTATGGCGATCGATGAGGATTCCGCCTTACTCTTGAACGGTGTTTAGAAGCCTGGGCCGCACCCATCATCATTCTTACGCCTAGTTGCACATGCACACACCAAAAGACCTACTCTCTCAGAACTATAACTTTACCAGCCCTACCCAAGATTCAGCTAGACCACATCGAAAACAGGTGGCCTCACACAGCAGCTCATCTCAGCTGAGTTACAGCAAGGACAAATAGTTAGTTATCCCTATTTAAAGGCCTAGCCCTATAATCATCACATTTAGGCTACGTAATTAATTTCGGTTGTCAAGGAGGCCAGGGCCAGCATCTCAACAAGAGAAGCGATATCATCTTTCTTCCCATTATACAGGTTTCTACCCTTGTCGCCTTCGAGACCTGCCAGACGACAGTATGACCGGTAGACACTCCTGGTCGAGAGGGTAAGAGTGACCACCAGAGTTTATTCAGTAAGCAAGGCGCATTCGCAAGCTCACCGTCACTATTGCCGTCCACACGGTATCTCACCGGCCAGACACAATCGCACGAGCTCCCACAGGGCTTCTGACATAGCCCTAAAGAAAAACGCAGCAAGAGCGAGCGCGCCGTTTGGGGAGGGGGGGATCAGCTCGGGCCAGAGTGGACTTTGGAATCCAAAAGCATCCAAGATTATGGGTTGGCACGAGAGGAATCAAGGTTGCTAATGCTTCAGGGAGTTGTCACCAATAGGAATACGAGCGGAAAATTAAAGCTTGGAAATGCGCACCGATGACGGCAGTTAGAGATACTATTTGCCACAAGGCCGCCTTGGAGCGGGATCAGGCTTGTGAGGTCTCAGCTGGAATAAGACGGCTTATGGCTAAACCAAAACAGTTTTTGCATAACGTTAAGATCATCATTCTATTGGTTCCACTTCGCTCTCTATATTAAGGTCCTTGGTCTGCCATACAGTGTTTACTATCGGAAGGCTATTTCACCCAGTTTGGCCTGACGGGTTTGGTTTCCGTTAATTCACGGTCGTCGCAGTGGGTTTGCACTAGTTCTTGGAATAGTCGAGACGGATTCTTCCATGTATGTGATAAGCTACCAAGGGTTTAAAGTTCGACTGGCTTGCTCGATACCTTGGTCTAGAATCTCGGTAGTGAAATACTGATGTAATAGCAATGCAATGCACGTTCTATCAATAATAGACGTTGAAAATGAACGAGGCTGACTGGCGTGTTCAAAACTGCCCTGCGAGTAAGAACTGTTGACAATCATCGGAAAACCCGAGAATTCTGCTGAAGAACACAGGTAGTAAAGGGCTAAACTGGCCTTCAGTAAAACTTTCGATGCCAATAGTGGGACATAACTGGAACCATCCACAACCCCTCTTTCGCCACCACCCCTCTTTCGCCAGGCAAAATAAAANNCAACTTCACTTACACAAATTTTAACCAAATTAACAGATATAAGTAAAATCTTTCATTTTATAAATCATAAATAGATTTATGTATCATATCATAGGCTTTTTCTCTAGCTGCCCTAACCGCCTCGTTAGTTAGTAGGGTATATTTTCCTCTCTAACTTCGATAACTAAGCCAGCCTCTAATTCTAACTCTTACTCGCTTAAATAGATAAATTCCACCTCGATAAGCATATCTTAAGTCCTCCCTACTCAAGAATATAGACTAGAAATGCGCCGCATT
>JAAIJJ010000026.1:0-13348 GCA_020976545.1 Fusarium sp. Barmshour
ATAAATTCTACTAATTTTGTAGAATTTAAAACGTAAATAATCTAAAAGCGCGCCCGGGCGGCTCTGTAGCGGGCGCTGATATGAAGAAATAGCGCGGTGGCTTTAAGGGTGGCGGCAGACGTGAGGCACGCAAGTGTTTGTGTACCAAAATGCCTGACCAATTACTACAGGAGACCGGTCCCCTACGGGGCCCGCCAATGCCTTTTCGGAACGAGCTGAGAACTTGAGAAATAAGACGCCCGCCTTGCGGCTGCAGGGGTTGCTACCCGAGTTTAGGACACGGATTAAGGTTAATATTCGGCTCGCGTCCTCCACCTTAACCTTAATCACCCCCTCTCTTAGTGGCGTCGACGCGTTAAAGTGCACGCGTATTTTCCCATCGTGATCACTCTCCTATAAACATTGTTCTCTATACGGTACACAGATGGCTCCACGAGCACGCACTGCCAGTCGGTTCATGCCTTCAGTCTCGGCTAAACGTAAGCGCGACGTCAAAGACAGCGGGAAAACTCAAGATTTCGATGAAGCAAATGATCCGCCCATTCGTCCTAAGAAGGCTGCCAGGACCGCTAGCTCCACCAAACCCAAAACCACAGTCCCCAGCGCCAGTAAGGATGCGGAAAAAATCTACGCTGACGCCCTCAAAGCCCTCGACAAGCGCGTCGACGAGCTGGACAAGAAAGTCAAGGTCATGAGTGGCAACAGTTCGGCGATCACAAGCGCCAATTATGCCACCTCCGCCCGCAAGCACATGGGCGCCATCAAGAAGTTAGTCGCCATGGACACCACACTGGCCTTCAATCTCCTGCTCAGCATGGCTGATGCGTCACACACTGACCTCGACGCCACGTGGAAGATGTGCGGCACCCCGTGCGACAGCAGCATCCCGACATTCAAACTGCTGGATGAGGCACTTTTGCCGCTGATTGAGGCGCGGGAGAAACCTGCCTGCCTGGCAGATGGGTTGCCGGAGATCCCCAAGCGGTGGACGTTGAAGGATGCGGATGTGGGCGTGTTCAAGACTGGGAGGCCGAACAAGCAGCAACGCGGTCAGATGTACCGCCAGAAGCTGGCGTGGGAGAAGAATAGGCGACAGGCCAGAAGGGAGCGTAGGGAGAAGACAGAGGACTGGGTCAAGGTTACGTTGAGTGATTTGCTTGAGGAGAGAGATTATCTTAGTGCGTATGGTGTGAAGGGATATCTGCCAAAGAGCATTGCGAGGTTGGAGGAGCTGCTGAAGGAGGCCCGGACGGTTTGAATTTGGTATGCCTGCCACCTCTTTCGGGACGGAATTCGCGGCTCGGCCAAGGCAAACGATGAGATTGATTCTCTGGGCCCGCCTAGTACCATCGATGCGGGAGAAAACCATGGCCAGAAGAACAGTAAAACTAGGTACCTCATACGATTCTTCGGGAAATACCGGGTCGTTCAATGTAGCAATAGCGGAACAAGCTTGGGAAATTATCATTGATTCAATTAATGCTATCCAGAATACAGACCAAGAATGAGAGTAGAGGGATTGCGTGAGGATGGATCCTTCCTACCACGCCAGGCGCCCCTTCTTGTACACCATCTTCGTTTCTTCCAACTCCCAGTCTCCCCACTTCTTAACTTCATGCCGTTGAAGCAAAGTAACTGTCAGCCCTGGCCTTTCTTTGGTCAAAGAGCGCATAGCATTCATGAACAACTTGTTGCGTTCATCTTCACCAAGGATCAGCTTCTTCAACTTGGGAGCCCACTCCTGGTGCTCGCGCAATTGGTCAAGCGCCTGTCCAAAAAGTTTATCCCTACTACCACGAGAAGTGCCGGTAGGCTCCACCGAAGTTAGATTGGGGCAGTTCTCGAAGAAGCTGAGTAGACCGTCGTCAGTGACGCGACACGTAGCTTGGAGCTGAACTTTCTTCAAGTTGGGGCATGACTTTCCCAGACGGACAACCGCCTCGTTTGTCAGAGACTCTGCATTATTCCGTGCCCCATAACCCACGTCCTCATATTCAAATATAAATCGCACGATCTTTTCGCAAACTGGACTTCCCAAGGCTAAGATGTCGTCAATATGATCGCTTGAAAAAGGCGAGGTCAGCATAAATTACCTGGGCCATGGGAAGCTTACTTACTCGGTCAACAAAAACTCACTGCCGAAGACGATGTTTCGAGTGGACGTCCCGATGACTTGCTCATACTTGCCATCCCAGTCACGATCACTACTTCTAAAGTGGGCATCTTTCACACCTTTGGGATGGAGCGTCCTCTTTGGGCGATTATTAGTAGGAGCTTGAGCACCTGGGAATGCGTTGTTCTTGTTGTTCTTGACTGTTCGAATCGGCGGCATTGCGTACAGGAGACCGGCCCCCTACGGGTTCCGCCATTGCCTTGAGGAACGAGGCCACTAAACACGACGTCTTGTAACTGTTGCTATCAGGCAAGGAAGGAAGGAAGTGTAGATGAAATGGATTTGATTCGGGATGCTAGGCACTGGCTTTATAGGCGATTTCGAGGCATTTGGCATGTGATCATAAGCGCTGGAGGCGTTTGGGCCTCACACGCTAAACGTATCTACCTACAGCGTTCTTTTTACCCTTAGTCTAAATCAACCAAGGAATACTCCCAGCCCCTACTAGACGTCATGCATTCATCCGAGTGTACGAACTGCAAGTGCCAACTATTATCTATGTAACCCGCTATTGTGTAGCAACGTGACTTCTCCATCATCCAGTCTCCACTAACAAGCCAGTCACATTAACCTATCTTCCAAGCCCACATCCCCTATTCGAATATTGTTAAGTCCTTTACTCTGTCCGTACAATAATTTGTTGAGTCCCCTCTGCTGTCCAGCATTCATGATCCCATTTAGATGATAATTACAGTTTCCGGATTCCACCGTTCTCCCAGCTCCATAACTATATGCTTGGAGGCCATTTGCAGTTTTGTGCTCTCCTCCTTCGGACCTAGCCGCGCGGTACGGGAATTTTCAATCTCCTTTAACCCAGCAATAAGATCTGGTGATGCCCTATCTCCCTCAGAAAGACGCTGAAGCGTGAGTATCCCAACACGACGATACACATTGATGCCGTTGATGACATCGCCGGTGGTTTCCAGCACAAGCAGATCTAGTGAATGCATATCAGCAAGCATCTGCAATGCTGCGAAATGGCCCCAGGGTGGGGAAGAGTATTTGTGTTCCACGCCACCCAGGCTTTCATTCTCAATGACTTCCGAAATATGCCGCTCAAGTTCTGAGATCGCTGCGTCTGTTGATCTCCATTCCTCGTGGTAAAGTCTTGGTAATTTCTTGATAGGACCACTAATCTTGACACTACCACCTTTGACATGACCAAATGGGTGCTTCTTGTCAACGAGGTCGACTTGTACATCCTTGACTAGAGCTAAAGCTTGGAACGAAGTATTGTCCTTGTGGCGATTCCTCACAATTGTACCACCAACACTAGCCCAGCTCCAAGATGGAATGGCAGTATCGATTGCTTGCGTCTTGTCTGAAGGTGGTCGAGTAGTGAGTTTCGCACCCTCGACATGCCACAAGAGCCCTCGGATCAAGTCCGCCTTCCACAGCCCAGCTGCGTACTCTTTGCTGTACTCTTGGATTCGAATCGTGCTACCAAATATTTTGGCAAGACCCGAAATTGCTGGAAGACGATCCTTGACGTTTGTGAATTTTCTCTGAGCGTATTCCTCAACTAGATCGTACCACAAGCGAAATGTTTCCGGGTCCGACAGCAGCGGATAATCTAGGTGACTTGGAATGTAGTCTGGAAATCTTTTGAACTTCATGAACGTTTCCCAATTCCAGAGCCACCCAGATCCAAAAGCTACGTCATGAGAGTGTGCGGAAAATTTAGCCATCTCGTCCTCTAAGCGTTTCGTTACACCTCTTTCGAAACTTTCTTCTTCGCAGCATTTCCAAATCATTTGAGAAGACGTGTAGTGGAGCAGCCGGCGGGGAAGTAGCCGTTCTTGCATTGTCCATCCTCGCTTGCTCCAGGGCCCATCAAGTTCATCTTTCTTCTTATCCCATTCTGCCGAGAGGAACACTTTTGCAGGAGGTCGGGTGGAGGTCAAACTTCCAGCAAGATGGGGAGGCCTCGAAACAGGAATGTACTGTATTCCGCGTTCCTTCAGAAATCCATACTTTGCAGAGCTTGAACTGGCGGCAACAAGAGTTACCGTCGATCCCCCGTAGATCTCATCCATTTTGGAAGCTTGTTCGTTCCAGTCTCTTGAGTCGTCTTGTTGAATAATACACAGTGCATCGACCCAAATGTAGGGTATTCCCAAAGCTCTAGTAACCAAAATCGCATCCTGGATTGTAGAACTGAGTTCATCTAGAGCTATTCCTTTACTCAACTTGCTCAGGGTATTCTTGGTAAGCTTCAACGGGGGTTTTCCTTGTTCTTCTCCTTCTTCTCCCCAACAGTAGGATAGAGCCACCCATTCTGGCTGCAGAGAACAGGGAGACACTTCCACTAGAAACGGCTCTTGAGTTTTATTACCGACGTTGATCAATCGCTTTGGTGGCCTTTGATATTCCGATCGGGGTTTGCAAGAGTCATGGTTTTTCATGCAGTCTCTTAACCAGCCGGAGGCGATGTTGAGAGACTTTATGGAGCGGGGATCTTTTTCATCCTTTTTTAGAATAGGTGGCGAATCGTCCTCTTTGACATTGTAAAGCCGGAAAATTTTATTGACTGTGGATCGGTATTAGTCTTCTTTATACATCCTTCGAAGGCTATAGTTACCATCAACTTCGTCCATGTACATATCAAGGCAGCATAACGTAATTAATCCTTCCTCAGCATCGTAGCACACCTTGATCTTGTTGCTAGATGCACGGATGATGATCGGTAAACCTCTTGCCTCTTCCGGATCAGCGACTTTTCTTTTCTCGAAGGCTTTAAATATGACTTTGCAAAGATCGCAATGCCGACCAGATATTTTGATCTCGAATATATCGGGGTGGTGATTAACTCTGGATGACAGGAGCGGGGTATTAGAATTGTCGGCATTTGCTTGTCTATCTCGACATTGTTGAAGGCAGGCAGTAAGGAGGGTAGAAAAATCTACACGTTCGCATGTCGCGCACAATGTCATTTGCAAATATGACAGAAGTAAATGGCGTAAATGACGTTGAGCAATGTTACATATAAGATACGTTAATAACCGTATGGTCAGTCAGTTTCCCCGCCTTTGGCTGTCGCTCTTCATTACGGCGGTGAGACTAAACCCCGGTCCTTCAACGGGGCACGGAAGGAAGAACCTTTCGGAACGAGTTGAGAGCTTGAGAAGTAAGGCGCTTAAAGTAAGACGCTTACAAGGGCGGGTGGCGTCTGTGTGTGACCAGTTTTTTTGTCTTTTGCGCGCACAGGCTCTGGCTTACTACTCTGACCCCGCATTCGACAGCATTGTAGTTTTAACGCTGCTTCGTGTCTTATTTCTTTTTACCGTTGGCATCCAATTTTTTATTCAATCTGAATCTTCCTCAAGAGGTAGCATTGAATGATTCTCCATGACTATTGATTACTCGAAATGGGATAACATGGACACGGATTCAGAACCAGAAATTTCGCCTCCGTCAGCCCCTACGCCCCAAGCTCCTCCTCCAGTAGCCCCACAATCAGGTGCGTCAGCTACAGCAGCGCCAGTCACAAGCAGCACACCGGGATCCATCCAAGCCGTCATCGTCCGATGCGATGTTGAGAGAATCAGATTCGCACCTTGGTCTGTGACAATGATCCAGGTAGATCATCCCGTCTTCTCTAATTACATCCCGCCCGTCCCGAGACTCATCGAGGTTCCGCTGGTCTTTCACCGTGTCGGCACCCAGTCTGCAAACCGGGCCGACCTCGACAACCAAATGATCACGTATCTCAACATCGATGATGCATCCGGGTTTGCGCCCTCGGAGTGGCTTTCCTACGTCGGCACGGTGATAGTCGCGCGGAAGGACAAGAAGCCGTTGCTACCCCAGCATCTTGAGGGCGTGTGGATGTATTGCGACTACATTCTGGACCTCTTTGGAGAGGGAGAGGGCGCGCCAACACATTTGTATAATAGACAAGCGTTTGAAGAGTGGTGGAAAGACTATTGTGAAGAACAGAAGGAGTTCCGGCCGGGGACTGGCGGCGAGAATGATCCGGATGATTGGCGAGCGGTGAGGTCGCCTTATGAGATGTAGGGCCTTCTGGGTTCGGAACCAGTTGTCTGTGTCTAGCGCTGTCCTACACAAGGATTTGCCGTTCAAATAATCGTCTTGTTTCTGCTGCTAGATCCGTCAGCCTCTGCATGGCATCAATTATGCTTTGGTCTGGCTGATTCCCGATGAAATCCTGCGGTCGTATGGGACTGAGAAGCTTGATGCCTTGTAGCGTTCTGCACCTGGATAGTTGTACATAGAGGCTCGCAAAGTCGCATTTCGAAGGCTGACCATTTGTTATACGGTTTCCTCGCAGCTCCAAGAGCACGTCCAGAAACGTTTTGCCTTGAGCTTTATAGTCAGTAAGGACAAATGCAGGGACAACCGGCAACCCCCGCCGCGAGCATTTCCCCGACAGGAATCTGTAGTGGGAGTTGGCTGGATCGAGGGTATGCGTGACAGGCCGGATGAGCACGGTGCCGGTTGGGAGGGCCGGGATCGCTAAATCCTTAGTCTCTTGCGACTCTAACAGTATGCCAAGTGGCGGACCAAAATGGATGGTAACGTCGTCCGCAAGCTGATAACCCGGGGATTTCGGATCGGGAATGATGTCCGCAGCGGCAAATTCCGCGCCATTCACAACCTTCAAGCCGGTGTATGTATTTTTGTTGACCACTACAGGCATCCCCTGGGCGTAGAAGAAGACCCCAGGGATCTTGCAGTTGGAGCTATCGCCTTGTTCAATGGTCTGGGCCACCTCCTGCTGGGATAAGGCTCGACTGCGCCAGGTGTGGGTCGAGACGAAAACCGAGATATGTCTCCTGTGAAAGCGGGCCCAGTCTACCACGGCTTCCGTGTTGAGGCTCCATCGGTTACGGTTGAGCGGTGTTACGGCGCGCAAGCCATCTTTGAAGGTGATTTGGGAGCGGTCCACCAGCTTGGTGTTGAGTAGGCCAAGGTCCTCCATTGTCTGGGTTCCGGCCCGTATTCTGTCCAAAAGGGCGCCTAGTTGTGGATCGTCTCGCGCACGGACTTGCTCTTCAAGGAGAATAACAGTCTTGAACAATAGCCACAGACTGTGTCCGCGGTGGTGAGCAATAGTTGCCTGTCCTAGGGAGGCCGTGTAAGCGAGATCCACCATCCGGTCCACCAGGAGACTGGTCTCTAGCACGGGGGCAAACTGATAGAAATCACCCATCAAGAGAACAACGGGAATACTGCCAAATGGCTTATCGGGGCAGTCGCGGAGGGCCTGGAGGTGGCAGCTGGCGTTGAACAGAGTGGCTCCCCCTAGCATGCTCACTTCGTCGATCACGAGGACCAACTTCTGCTTCCACATCCATTTCTTCGCTTCCGAGAATATTGGAGGCTGTTGTTTGTTGTAAGAACGGTGGGTGTCTAGTCCCAAGGCTGAGTGAAGTGTGGTGCCGCCGATCTGGGCGGCAGCACTGCCTGATGTGCCGGTAACCTGGAGGTGATGTGGCTGGCCTCTGGCTGTGAACACGTCCCGCAAGGCATCGACAATCCTCGACTTTCCAGTACCACCTGGACCTCCGACATACTGAAGATGTTGACCGGCTGAGTCAGGATTGGCAATATACTTGTCCAAGAAGCGGCACACGAGTTGTAGTGCCATGCTCTGCAGATCGTTGAGCGAATAGCTAGAGGCGGCAAGAAGTCCTAGCTCTACGAATCCTCTAGAGGGACCGACCTCAACAAACATCTGAGGATTTTGAGTGGCCGGGTATTCATGTTGTCTCGGAATGGGAATTTCCGTGTCACACTGGCGGACAAGCAGATCGTCGACGTCGGCGTCACCAATGGAGGTTGTACCAACTTGGACACCGCCCTCCATCTCGTCGAGCATCCGGATATGCAGCATGTCCTGTGCCTTTGCCGCAGCTTGAAGATCTTGTGCGGAAGGAATAGGGCACTGGGATAAGGGACTATTCTGGTTATGGCGAATTTGCTGATAAAAACTGTCGTGACGTTGGACGAAAGGCCGATCCTCTTCGACAGGGTTCTCATAGCACAGATCCTGGATCAGGCTCTGCAGGACTGGGGACTCCCTCGTTGCATCAGAGTCCCGCACGGCATTTCGAAGAGTCTGGAGGAGAGCTGTATAGGTTTGGTGATGCTCTGCCATGGTTCGTTCTGCTGAGGTGGGCTCGTCGCTATAATCGCCCTCATCCAGAGGAAAGTCCACATCCACTGTGTCATCCCCTTCCGACCGGCTGGCCCAGAGCTTTGCGTCTTTACGAGCATCCTCAGCCGACTTCCTGAGGAGGGAGATGTTTGAGACCTGGGACCGCAGGCGAGGACAGAGCGTAACTGCATAGTTCGACCAGATGCCTGTGATATCACCGCGCGTCTTGGAGAGGAAGTTTTCCCATGGCACAAACAAGGCCAGATGGAGAACCGAGTTGCTGTACAGAATGTCAGCGATGGCTCGGGGGTGAACGGAGCAGGTAAGGGGAGCGTACCGTTTGAAATACACCGGGTGCTCATCCAGATGGTCGTCGCTAATGAATCCTTGAAAGATTGGCACCGCGTACTCGGGGGGTTTGCGAAGCTTTTGGATCCATCCGTAGCACTCTGGAGGGCCTTCCAGCGCAATATGAGTGTCATCCTCATCTCGGCCATGGCGACGCTCCAGGGTAATCATAGACATATAGTCATAGAGGCACAAGTCTCCCAGAACTGGGCCTCGGCAGGCAAAGGCATCCAGGTACAATAAAGTCCGGCCACTTTCCCGAAATTGTACCGTCTCCGATGGCTCTTCGGCATCAGTTTGTGTGCTGGCCTGGCGACGGAGATGTATCCAACGCCGGAAAATGGTCCAATACAGTGCGGTCAAATTTATGTAGGACCAGTGCGGCACGTTAGTAAAGTCCGTTTGATAGCCAAGCAGGAAATAACAGACCTCCACAGCCGAAAGCTGTCTCTCGGAAAAGATTCGATTGGCCGCCCTCATCAGAAACTGACGGCTCTCGTTCACTACTGCCTGGCGCTGGGCATCCTGTTCAGCAAGATTCGGCCCGGAATGCCTCAGCGCTGCAGATTCACGAAGGTGTCGAAGAACATCAGCGGCGAAGACAAGGCGTTTCCACATGGGCGTGTCCAACTTGGTGGCGTAGTTCGTGATGTAGAATACCATGGCGAGTCCCTTGGTTCTCGTCAAGATCATCGAGATGTCGTGGTTGTGGCGGAGGCCGACTGCCATTGCTTTGTTGTACCGGTTGACGAGCGGGTGGTTCCGCCGGATCTTGAGCAGGCCGTCCTCCGTGAATCCGGTGTCCTCGACGATCTTCCAAGGCGCTTTGAACCGACAAGCCGTCCGTTTGTGCTTGTTCACACCCTCTCCGACGAGTCCTTTGAGAGAATACTTGATACAGGTGTAGGTGTGCGAGTGAACCTGGCAACAGTACGCAATGTAATTAGACTCTTTGTCAAAGACTGCTGCGAGAGCCTCGGTGTCGTGCATTATTTCCTCGACCGGGTCAATTGGCTTTCGCTCCTTTCGGACAGCTTTTCCAGCTTCCTCATCTAAACATTCGTAAAATACCGAGTCTAGATACCGAACCACTTGGGCACGGTATTCTTCCTCCTCGGGCTTCGCCATATCATCGATCAGGGAAGGCAACTGCATATTACCCTCCAACCAGAGTAGTCCATGCAAGTGTAGACTGCCTCGGTCATTCGTCTCGACTGTTGCGTAGTAATGGCTGATTTTTCCGAACACCGATTCTTGGCCCGTCCTGACGTATTTTTCAAAAAACAGCGAGATTTCTCGGTGGAAGAAGATGGCGGCGCTAACCGGGTCCATGGTGCTGAGGGCGATCCTGTCATACCTTCCCCGAAGATCGGCTAACAGTTCCTTTGCCGCGTCGTACTCGTGGAGCCTGTGGATGGAGAGCCACATCTTGACCGGGTTGTTAATATCGTTGGGATTGACCGTGATCCAAATGGCAGGCATGCCGGTCCAGATGTTAACTGCTTGTATCTTCCTCCGCATCAAAAGCCGAGTTTCGTTGGAGAGCGGCTGTGCGTGGCCAAAGATGGACAATTCGCGAAGCAAGAACGATATGTCCGGATCCGTCGTGGTCCTTGTCTCTCGCATCTCCTCCTGGGCTGTTTTTAGGCGGTCCGCCGTCAGGCTTCCATAGACCCGTTCCAGTCTGTCGAAGGAGCCCCTCGCCATGCGGACCATGCTGATACGGCGGTTCGTGGATCGTAGGAGAATGTTGAAGACCAAGAAACAAAAGACCGGATGTTGGCAAACCGACCCCCATGTCGTCGCAACACGTATTTGGCCCAATAATTGAGCGAGTGATTGGCACTGCGCCTTGCTGGCTCCGAAGCGTCGTGTAAATTGCCGTCCGGCTCGCTCAGCGCCTTAGGGCCGCCCCTCCCCCACGGGAAAAGCTTCGGAAAGGTCCGTGGAAAGAAGTCCTCGTGCAGGTTGTCCGCGAAATCCGCACCCCGCTCGACTCGGATGAACGGTTGGTCTCCTGCTGCGTGGACAGTCATAGCGGAAGGTTCAACATCATTGCCGTGTCCAGTCTGACTCGGCTGGATAGCCTCAGCTAGGAAGGATAGCTTATCAGCCTCAGCGAATGCGGCTGGCCCGTCCAGAGGAAACATGCCGGACGTTGACGTCTCGTATAGGATATCATCGCCACGGTCAACACTCCCTGGACCAGGAGCAGATATATGGAGATCCTCAGGCAATGGGCGGCGCTGTTCCATCGACACATTGTCTCCCGATGGGGAGGTATCGTCGCTTGGATCTGGTTGTATGGAGGTGAGGAGTTCTTCAATGCTAGTGAAACCATTCTCCTCTAATCCGCGATCGGTGTTTGGGACGATGGGGTCCGTGTGCGTCTTTTCCACCGCCGAGGGCTCCTCCCTCTGCATCCGCTCCATGAGAACGGTGGGAACTGTTGAGCACTCCGCGTACTGCCAGCCCTGTATTTCATCCAGGTTGATTTCGATGTCCTTGTAGAGGGGATTGTTCTTCTGTAGCCACAAAAGGGCTGCGGTGACTCGAGACTTGCGCACCTGAAGAAGCGTCCCCACTTCCGCCGGGCTGGGTCTGTTGGCGCCGCTCCAAGACACGTGGATGTTCTCGATTGTCTGAAGAAGCGGGTGAGGGAGCACCGTGGCAACTAGGTCATCTACATTGTTCGGAAATACGACAATATGGCCCTTCACGTGTTTCCGGTAACTAACACCAGACGGCGTTTTGTTATCAACAGTGAACTTCGTGATATAGCCGAAAGGGGCCTGAAGAGCGATCAGCCTCTCCTCGACAGGGGAGAGGCCATCGAGTTCACGAGGATAACGATGCTCACACCCGATGTCCATGTTGTTGACCGAACATGCCTTCGGCAGCTTTCCGTTTTCGAAAACGCCGCGGCACTCGAGGCAAATATCGACCCCCATGTCACCGCCCTGTGGGAGACACTTTTTGCATTTCTGAAGACCCTTCGTAGCCTGCAGCAGCACGGGGGTCAAGTACGTCCTCCAATGGACAGTAGTAATGTTGGCTGGCGGGCATTTTCTGTAGCAAAAAGTGCAGTGGGAAATGGGTAACGTCCTCTCGTCGGTGAAGGCCTCATAGAACGACTTCGAAGTCTCAACTTGAAGGGGGAGGGGGACTTCTTTGCACCAGGATCTCGATAAGGATGCGTCCCTCTTAGCGTGAAAGCACGACTCTCGGTATTGTAGAAATGCATCGAGGGATTGCTGCTGGAGTTGGACGGTCTCGTGCAGCCGCCTAGGCCTTTTCCGGGAGCGGCTTGGCCCCGAGGGCGGTGGAGTCAGAAGGCCTTCTTGTTGTGTTCGACGGCGCTTGCGGGAAGGCGGTGTCTGCGGAAGACGGAAGGTCGGTTCGGGGGTGGCCGGTCGCTGTACAAGTTCGGTAGCATCCGTCCCTTCAGGGGGTTGAAGGCCCCGGCGGGTCTGGCGACTCCGGCGAACCTGGTGGGGCCGGCTGGTCTGGTGTTCGGCGCGTTGTTGGTCTAGATCGTTAGATGTACGGACGATCTCCTCAAGAGGTACACTGAGCTTTCCACGTTGCGGCTGTTGCTCCATGGACTCCGGTGGATGAACTCCTTGCCTTCGTCGAGGTCTGCCTTCGGCATGCGGGTGGTTGAGGTTGCTCAGCGCACGGCTGACAACCTCTGCAGGTAATATGACCTTCTCACCATGGGATTGTCGCTCCATGGCTCCCTGCGGATGACGGCCTTCTGTCCAACGGGATCTTCTCTCGGCATTCTGGCGGTCCAGGTTGTCTATTGTATGAGCGACCTCTTCGAGGGGTAATAAGACCTTGGCACTTCGAAGAGATGAGTCCCTACCCTCCTGTGGACGAGGTACTCGTCTTCGACGAGCTGTTTCTTCGGCGTGCTGGCGGTCCAGCTCGCTTATAGTACGGGCAACCTCCTCGGGAGGTAATATGATCTTCCCGCCTCTGATTTGCGACTCCATGACTTCCTGCGTACGAGATACCTCTCTCTGGCGGGTTCTTTCTTCGGCATGCCGATGGTCTAGATCGCTCAACGCACGAGCGACCTCCTCGGGGGGTAACATGACCTTCCCGCCCCGGAGCTGTGGGTCTGAGGAATTTTGCGGGCGACCCCCTCTCCGCCGGGCTCTTTCTTCGGCATTCTGACGGTCCAGGTCCCTCAACGTGCGCTGGATCTCGTCAAACGGGACTCTGACCGGCTCCTGTGGGGTTTCTCGAAGAGCCTGTAGGGTCGTCTTGTCAAGAACGACTCCGCCCGGCTCGTTTCGTGGACGCGTGGCTTCAGAGCCCCGTCGGGCCTGGTCTCGAGCGCGTTGGCGGTCTAGATCTGCCAGTGTTCTGCGGATCTCCTCAAGTGGAACTTTCACTGGTTCTGCTCGGGGCATGGCGTAAGTGGGAACGGTAGGAATTGGTGTACGCAGAGGGGAAAAGAGAAGGTCAAACAGAATGGCGCCATGCTTGACCGATGTAGGGGTCGAACGAATGGAATAAGCGCGTCCATTATCGGAGGAATTGACCATGAGAGCGCAAAAGAGCCACGAGGGAAAGGCAATGCATAGTTGTCGCTTGGGTCAGCGGAGCAGAGTGTCGCATATCACCACCATTGTGCGACTAGGCGCGAAACGCGGCCCATACCTCGGGGTCGTGCATCCGGTTTCACATCCGGCTTG